>JACXGM010036109.1:0-11489 GCA_016801145.1 Umbra pygmaea
ACACACACACACACACACACACACACACACACACACACACACACACACACACACACACACACACACACACACACACACACACACACACACACACACACACACACACACACACACACACACACACACACACACACACACACACACACACACACACACGTAATACTGGCCTGTTGTTGATTTCCTGACTACAGGCCTTCCCTCGAGGTGTCAGTGGAGCGTCCTTCGTCGGGAGGGAGAGAAGATGGTGGAAAAAGAGGACAGGAGGATGTGAGGGTGTTAGCTTTGACAGCAACCCTGCACTGAACCCGCTAGGGACCCTTACTCACTCTGATGACAGCCTCCATCTGAGCTTTGAGGATGTTACACTTGAGGTGGTCCGGGGGGCTGCAGGGAGACGAGGGGCGGAGAGACTTCTCACACAGCTGCTTCTCCTCCACCTGAGATGGGAAAGGAGCAGGGACGGAGCGAGAGTCCAAATGTGATGTACTGAACAGCTAAAAGTTGTCCCAGCTGGTGAGTTACCTTGTTGTCAATGTTGATGTGTAGTGAGGGCCAGGGCGAGGAGTCACTGTCCGCCTCCAGAGCGTTGAAGAGGCGGAGCTCCAACCCATCTACAGGACAGGGCGGAGCTCTCTGTTCTAAACACACACACACAAACACACACACGTTACCTAGTGTATTACTACACTGGTCATGGTGTGTAATCCTTGTTATTATTACCATTTTATTTTTTACATCTTTCAACTTCAAATTGCACTGTTGAGAAAGGGCTCGCTAGTGAATGTGAAGGGCACACCTGTTGGTTGATAAATAAAATGTGATTTGGTGTGGACGTGTCCACTCACTGTTCTTGATGTGTGTGTGACCGTATGCGTCCTGGCTGTCCTCGTAGTGTGTGTGTCTGCGCTGTCGATGTTGCGTGCTTCCAGAGTAGGGCGTCTCGTTCTCCTCCACACTGAACTGCTGCTCCCCTCCCTGGTAAGGGCTGCTCAAAGGGAAGCTGGGGAAAGCACATCTTACTTTCTACAAAAGACCTCAAACAGCACTTAGGTGCAATTCCCACTACCAAACAGTAGCTCCCACCTTAACCTAGCAACCACCTGTGTGTGTGAGCATCCTTTTTACACTGTCATTTATTGTGTACATAATTAAAATACAATGAGAGTTAAACAAGTGCGTTTATTCATCAAGGCAGTAGCTACAGAAAGCAATTTAAGGTGGACTGTGATTGACGTAGACAATTAAGACAACATGAAAGAATGTAGAGCATCACATGATGTAAACATTGACCATAACAATAGGTAAACAAAGGGCATCAGTTTCATACTATTCATCAAAGTTGATTCAGCAATCAGAAAGTCTCACACATTAGCAGTCTGGCAAGAACAAAAATGTAGTTCTGCAAAGATTGATTCAAGGCAAATATGTCAAGATGACGACATCTTAATTTTAATGTCGCTTAGGTTTTCAACTAGCAAATGTTATTTTACTCCCCACTGAGATCTCCATTGTAGCTATCGTACTCTATCAAATTAATGATTGAAATTCATATGCTCTGTTACAGCAGAAATGTATCACAATCTGCATCACAAAGTGCACAAACATGCAAGTGTTTTGCATTTTAAAATACAAACAATAAAATCTGATCTAGGATGTCTTTGCAAAACTGACATTATCCTTGTGCTAAAAAAAATGGTCTGAAGGCAAATTTCCCTACTAATGGTTACAATTATTTTGTAAAGCATACAAGGAATTTCAATCTCATTAAAATCAAATTTGAAGACTTTATAAAATTCAGACTCTTCAGAAACAACAACGATCTTAGACTACGATCTCAACAACACTAATAATGAAAGATTAAAGATCACGGTTCAACAAACCAGGAAAGAGGTGCTATGGGGTTCTACATAAATTCAATCGATTTATTACTGTATCCCTTTTGATATGAACAAAACCATACGTTTGCCCTGGTAGATGTCATAAGAAATGTATATGTTTTGGACTGGATTACAAAAACATTAACCATTTTCCTTATCACACTATACAATGACACATTCATGTCTTCAACCCTGGAAAAGTTCAACGACTGAGTTTGATCTTTATTTAAAGCATAAAAACATGTTTCTTCTACTATAGTTGTTTTTTAATGTTCATGTACATTGTAGGTAAATTAAAAAGGGATACAGACACAAAGGGATTGAACTCATATGGAACAACCCATCTGTTAAAGGTCTGTTTTCTTTTAATTGTGCGTCCTGTTTCCCTCTCCTCAACATGGGTGGTGGTGACATGGGGAGGACAGGGTAGATGAGGGCGTATTGAGATGGTAAATGATGAGGATGATGGCGTATTTTGTCCATGAGTCGATAACCAGAGGCTTTATCTGGCTTCCTGTCTCTGTTTTCCAGTGCTCTACAACAGCACAGGCTCCTTTGTGAGTGTCTGTGCTTTAGGGAGGGCCAGTAGACAGTTGTGGGGTCAGAGTGCAGTCATGACTTTGTCTCTGTACACCACACTGATGGATCCTGGGAAAGAGCCGCTGGTCCTCTCTGGTTCTGACCGGTAACTGGCCTCTGGACCTACTGTTGCTATAGCAGGCTCTCTGGACATGGGAGATGACACACACACACACACACACACACACACACACACACACACACACACGTAATGACAAAACCACATGGACTGTCTGAATGATGCAATACAATGATTTGAAGTGAAAGTGAGTCATGAAAAAAAAAAAAACAATGGAGCACGATACTGAGAAAACACACACCTGAAATGAGAAAGAGAGAAGCTAGGTGGATGTCCCCCATTCCAGTTAGAAGACTTTCATTTACTGGTGGGTAGGACCGTGTGTGTGGGAGTGTATTACTATACTACTCCACCATTTGCCCATACAACTATTATCACCCATGGCAAATCATGACTAGTGAGAAAGTTTGGCCAGTCCTCACTTCTATAAATTTTTTTTTTACGTTGGGGCTTATAATGAGATTTAGGGTTTAGATTAGAAATTTAGGGTTAGGTTTAGATCTTGGTGTATGTAGGATTAAATTGAGAGATTAGAGAAAATAAATTATTTTACCCGCCAGTATTCTCCCCTCCCAATTTGACATGTCCAATATCCCGTTTACACCTTGGCACGTCCTTCTAAGTGTGGGACAGTCGAAGATTGATCACACGCTTCAAGCACACTTTTACCAAGTCATCCGACTCTGATCACACTGCTGGTTCAATATGGAAGCCTTAGTACAGATATGGGAGGTTTACATATGCACCAACAATGTAACCATGACTGAAACCACAGGTGCCTGACCTGCACGCAAGGAGTCGCGCTTCAGAGCATCGCATTGAGGTTAATTGTGTCCAGCTACTTACTCATCCATTCCAGGAAGCTCTGTATCAATTTGTGGCGCCCCTAGCAGAGCCGGCAGGCATAGCTAAAATGCAGTGAAAATATTCTTTTTTATTTTTTTTTATTTAAATGTTTTTCCCAAAATGTTTGTTCTGGTGTGCATGTCTGGAAAAGGTCCCACTGGACACGGCCACTGACGACGACGTCCCGAGGACATATCTATGATCGACCTGAAGGCTACTGGGGTAAGGCAGGTCCCGTCAACAACACACAAACATTCTGCTGTCAGAGAAAGTCGATTTTAATAACGTGCTTTCTTACGAGTCAAGCCTGCCAGTTGGTTTTGTTGCGGGAGGTCAGGGGGAGGAGCTAATCGTGGATGATCATTCCATCGATATTCGACGCAGGCTTTGTCAGAAATGCTCCATAAAAAAACCTGCTGTCCATTTAAAAATTGGAATATGGGTGCAGGATGTTGGTCTTCACATTTCTTTGCAGGGGCGTAGCCAGTATTTTTAGGCTCTATGAAAGTAAACCTGCGTGGGGCCCGCCAATAGGATATATACATATTATTTCAATTCCAGGGCCCTCTTCCTCTTAGGGCCCCCTGATTTGTCATCCCCTTTCCCCCCTTCACCACACTACTGGTTAGGTTGGTTTGGTCCATAGAAATAGAATGGATAGAAAGGCCATTGAACTGCTTGGCGTGGTCATTCAATTAGTACACAATAAAATGGCGATTGTTGTTAGTTGTCACGGTGACAACACGCAAATAGATTTAATGTGGAAGTAGGCCGCAAAATCTTTGCAATGGAATGGTACACATAAAAATGGCTGCCGCTCTGACCATTCTGCTACATTGATTTGAATTGGAATGACCTTTCTATACATTCCATTTCTATGGTTCGATCACTTGTGTGGCCTTCAGATTGCAGGACTGTACAGCAGTAGAATAATGTAGCCTGTCTGCCTAGAGGAGAATAGCGTTTCTCTACCCCTGACCATTAAACTGGTTGAATAATTTCAATGTAATAGGATTTAATTAATAGTTTCAAAAGATCATTTCAGTCTCACCTGTGCGGGGAGGTGTGTCCTGAGCGTAGCAGGTAGGGGGGCGTGAGGGCAGGAGGGGCTGGGTGCCAGAGGTCATGACCTATAGGGATGTTATGCTGGTACTGGACAGACATGTGAAGAGAAAGCCAGTATGTGAGACGGACAAAATCGTATTTCCTTTGGACTACTGCAGACACATTGCCATGGTAATCAGTAACAAAGGTATCCATTAATGCTCGATGTTCATCACCGGTATAGCCATTGATGTGTGCTTTGTGAACCCTCATGTCCTTGACAAGCCATTGTATGAGGTTACAAACGGAGCGTTTCTTACCGGGTGCAGAGCTGGGCTGGTGTGGGCGCTGGGACAAAAACAAAGCGACATAGTAACATACAGAGTGTTAGGAATTAACCATGTTCCTTTACACCATTACTATAAACATACGTGAGTAAACATCACGTACATGCTTGGTTGTCCCGGACTTTCAGACAGTCTGAGCCGAGGTGGCTTGACGGGAGAGAGTCCTGTGGCAAAGAGGGTAACAGTCAGGTCATGTCTGGAGATGTACTGGAGGGGAAACTGGGCTTAAGGGGAATATATACAAACCCTTTCCTCCCATGGAGTGAGTGCGTGATGGGTATCTCTTGCTGGGTCGTCTCTCAAAGGTACTGGCCCTCCTCAGCCTCCCTCCGTGGGTTGCCTGGTACTCCGTCTTCCCGCTGACAATGAGAGAGAGAGAGAGAGAGAGAGAGAGAGGACCAACTGGGGCCTGAGTGTCTTGAGTGTTTCCATGAGTCATCTCTGTGTGCTGGCGATACACGCATGTAATGGTGTGCATCTGAGAAGGTCCTTTCAGTTTGACATGTAAACAAAACGGCTTGGCGACAGCTCTCCGTAACCATAGGGACAGATCCATGTAACCATAGAGACAGAGCCTGCATCTCAGATTGCACACTAGTTCCCATTTAGTGCACTAAGTTTGACCACAAACTGACCGAGTATATGGGCGCATACAAATTACACCACTTCCTTGTGGTGTTGTATGCTTTCTTTTAAAATGAAATGCACTATATTTCTTCTCTCTATTACCAGGTGAGTTGACTGAGAATAGTTTATTTCACAATAAGAACATTAAGACAAATACTATTTACAAAATATACCACCTGGAATGGGAACATTAATTGTAGCAAAACAACTAAAAGCAACTTCTCCCCTAAGATCAAGGGGTGTTTAGGTCAAGCCCACGCTGTAGCAGTACAAATGCACCGGAGGCAACAGGTTAGCCAGCTGCATCAGCCTAGGCCACACGTTTTTTTAATAAAGGATTTAGAAAATATACTCAATTTTATCTGCATTAAAAAAGACTGCAGTTAAAATATGACTACCTGTAACACACACCAAAAAGAAGGCCTCCTAGGTGGAACAGCCTTGTAAAGCACTATCTTAGCACCAAGCGTACCAATACAGTGTAGCTTAAGTCTTAAATGTGCAGATTGACTGCCTGATTTGGTTTGCTCTACCAAACGGGGCCAAACGGGCGGCCAAACAGGCGGGCCAAACAGGCGGGCCAAACAGGCGGGCCAAACAGGCGGGCCAAACAGGCGGCACTCTTCAGCCATGGAGGCAGCATTGTCAACACTAACGACTTCCTCAGGCAGCTCGGCCCTCTGCTAAGCTAAATGACACCAGGTGAATGAGCCTCACACACTTTGACCCATGTGACTTCATGTTAGGAAGAATACTGTTCGGCAATGATACCTGTGTGAAAGGACATCCTGCAACCTTAACTGTACCCATCCATCGGGAGCAATGAACAGACTATAGCTACAACAAGCACACAGTGGTACACTGGCAAAAACAGAATATACGCTCTAGCCCAGTGGTTCTCAACGCTGGCCCTGGGGACCCACTGCCCTGCATGTTTTAGATGGCTCATAACTTCACCACTGAGGCTACCAGGTATTTATCAGCATGGAAACTTGTTTCAGCTTCATTTGAAGACATATAACATGCGGAGAGTGGGTCCGGAGTTGAGAACCGCTGCACTATTTAGCGAAATTATTTATTGTGATCATTTTGTTATTTGGTATTATCACTGTTTTGTTCACATGGCTGTTGGTGTTAGCTTGAGCTTAAATGGTAAATGCTAGCGAAACATCATATTACTACAGTACAGTCAGAGTCAAGATAGCCAGTGACAGAAGTGAAGTTTCACACTCAGCTGCTTTCTTTGGTTACCGTGGTAACCACTTGCTCTTAAAGTGCCAGGATTGAGCCATAAAACAGGCTTCTATATCTGTGGTTTGGGCTTAGTTGAGAAAAATACCATAGTACTTGTTACAAGGAATACATGTATTATTTAGAAACATTACAATTTGTGTTTTATGGTGTTAATTGGGGGAACAATATTTTGGCTGGTGAATCAAATGTTATCTTGAGGCTTTGTCTTGTGGTTGGAACAAGATAAGAGCTCGTCTAGCTAAAGAGACAGTTTATTGCCTAAAATACAAAGAAAAAATTGTTTTGCCCCTATACTACAACTGGAACATTTGTGCCCTTTTTTGTGCCAACATAGAATCCTGAAGGAAAAACTGATAATCAAAATACTCAAGTGACAATACAAAATGTATAGGGCCCTATGAAATCAGTGTTATTTTCTGTCCAATTTTTTTTTTTTTTTTTTCAAATTCCGTGATTTACATTATTTTTTTTCAATTTCCGTGATATGGACAAAAGTTGCATTCAGAAGCCCGCACCGGAAAACTACAATATAGAGAATTTTGTTGTACAGTTAGCACAATCATTGCCAGGTAGGCTAAATTTACTTTCCATATGATCAAAGTACTTATTTCTATACAGGCAGAAGGCTATTTCACGAAATATTAGTCATGTTAATAACACATTATTTCTTCTTACAGATGAATCTACCCACAATAAAAAAAAAAGAGTAGACAAAGATTTCCTAAGATATGGAAAAAAAGCGGAACAACGACAAACAAAAATATTTATAAACGTTATTTTAAGAAGTTGTATCAGGCGCAATCGTGTGGACAAAGCCACAACATTCAGCAGCAGTCCCGCTATTTCGACCTTGCTCTCCCTGAGTGCGAGCTGCCTGATTAGCAAGACCATCAGAGAATTGCTTCAGGCGAAGGAACATAGTAGCCTATACCTAGTTATATGCATTTGGTGATTGAATGGAGAAAAACAAGCGTTGTTTGATTGGAAAATTTAGAATGGAGTGAATACCGTTGTTAATGGCTGTCAGTTATCAAGCGGATTACAACGTTTGAACTATATGACGGAGCGCATGCTGGCCAAATTCGGTAGAGAAACACACTGCATATAGCCTATATATAGAGCGCAAATTAACTTCCATGTTTGGTGCCTTTTGTATTAGGACAAACTCAATGACAGTTGTTAATATTACTGGAATATATTTGGATTATAGAAAAAATATATATAGATTGCTCGAAAATATGCAAATTTTGCGAGATTCCGTGTTATTAGTAAATTCCGTTTTTATTAATACATTCCACGATTCCGTCCGTGTTTTCCACAACGCGGAAACCATAGGGCCCTACATGTATCGCAATTTACACAATTAAATACAAATTGACATTCGATACGGTAACTGTATTGGGATGTTTCAAAGGATGCCTATTCCTCAGCCATTATTTTGCAGTGACACAAGTGGTCTAATTCACAAATGGAAAGTTTCCGGAAGGATCCGTAACTCGTCTCCCACCTGAACCGAAAGCGTGATCCGAGGCGTGTGAAGTCACTGTGGGAGGCCTTTCCAGCTGTGGGCTGTCGCAGCCGGAAAAAGGCGTGGCTCTCCACCGCACACTTCCACAGGTGTTTACAGGACTTGGAACTGTGCAACTGGAACACGAAGGTGTGCTCCTGCTCCCGCCCCTAAACACACAGCATCCAATCAAAGTTAAGTCCAACTATTTCCATTGCCACAAAAGTGTATGTTGCTGTGGTACTGCTCACCTTATCGTCGTCCTCCACCACCACCAGAGTCAGGCGACTCTTCTTGAAGTCCAGACGGGTGATCTTGGGCCTAGGAGAAAAATTAATTAATCATTTTAATTTTAAATTCTTTATTTTTAATTTTTTTACAATACGCATATATTTTGTACATCTCTGTTGATATCGAGTGTTTACCAGAAAAAGAGGCCTATCTTGTTGGAGCCTTCAAACACCAGGATCCCTGTAGGAGTCAGCCCCAAAGCATACTCTCCTCCGTCACGACCCTGACACACACACACACACACACACACACACACACACACACACACACACACACACACACACACACACACACACACACACACACAATTTAGTACCATTACAAAATATAATTTCATTCTAAACCCCACATCAGATGAATCTTCTTGCCAAAGTGAGGACTGGCCAAATATCCTCAATTTGATTTTTCTTGTTTTATTAAAGTGAAGAAAACCTAACTACGATGGTAACACATGAACGAACGAACGCACGCACGAACGCACCAACACTTTAAGCCCTTTAAAATGAAAAGCCACACAAACCTTGACAAAGTGCATGTCTACTCCGTACAGCTCCAGCCATTTGCACTTGTTGAGGAAGCTGATCTCTGCCTGGGCTGGATCCTTACCCCTGCCAAAACACACGGACACACACACACACGGACACACACACGGACACACACACGGACACACACACGGACACAGGCACACACACAGGCACACACACAGGCACACACACAGGCACACACACAGGCACACACACAGGCACACACACAGGCACACACACAGGCACACACACAGGCACACATGCAATATTGTGTTGAATTGGTAGTCGCTCACTCTGCTCTGTCTAATAATGCATAGACATCCTGCCCTCAAGGTGTAATTTCCTCCATATTGCTTCCAGTAATTCATTTCAGATGTGCACTAGCGCCAAAAGCCCAGGGACAGTCTGTCAGAGAGGAACACACCAGGGTTTCTGTTTGGTTTTACTGGTGTCATGTCAACACAGCAACGGGAGTGTGTGAAATCTAATCTGAGATTGGAGCGATCAGACACTAGTGGGGTTAACTACTGCCTGGATTCAATCAAGACGCTCCAGGGATTAATCTCATAATCCATCACACACAGAGAGAGACGGGCAAGCTAAAAGGCTTAACAGAACACTAGAGAACGCCAGTGTGAGCCGCTCGTCATTCAAGTTATCCTCAATGTATGAAGAAACAGACATTGCCCACGTTGCTTTCACCTGTCCTGTGTTTCTAATAGAAGAAGCATCCAGTCACCATGTCCTGTTCGCTGGCATTTTACCTCACCTTAGCTCCACCCACTTATTAAAGATGTCTGCCTCCATGGTCTCTGTCTGTTTGGGTGTGAAACGGAACTCTGACACCAACTCAGGAGAATGTTCCAGGGGGTCGCAGTCACCTAACTCACCTACACACACACACACACACACACACACACACACACACACACACACACACACACACACACACACACACACACACACACACACACACACACACACGCACACAGGTTATAAATCAAGTGTTGAATTACAGTAAATGCTCACTAAATGGACGTAGTAAAGTAACTTACTCTGCAGACAGAACGCCCCCAGTTCTACTGCTACATCATACGGACACTTCAACCTGCAGGGAGAGGCCAAGGTTACACAGGACCAAACAAAGCAGATGTAGTGTTACTTCCAGGACAGAAAAACAGAATAAGAAAAGATGAAGGAAAAAATGAAATGTAGAAAAAAACTAGTGTGTGTGTGTGTGTGTGTGTGTGTGTGTATTTGGTCTGTGTGTTGGCTTGAAGAGGTCCCGTCCATTTCTTAAAATTACCAGCTTTTTTCTGCTCCTCTACTTTATTAAAACAAGCTACCCACAGAGGAAATGCCCCAGATAGAAAAAGACAGGCTGTCTATTGACTCGTTTTCTATGCTTGTGAGAACCAAAGGTAAACAAATCAAATCTACCATGGGAGAACATGGCAGGTCTTAACTTACATTTTGGGGTCAAGGTTAGAATTAGAGCTAAGCTTATGGACTTTCTTTAATGGTACTCAATGGCTGGTCCTGACTAAGTGAAGCATGTGTGTGTTTGTGTGCGTTCTTAAGAGCTGCTTACTTGCCAGACAGAATGTCTTGTCGAAGCTGCAGTACAAACAAGTACCTGAAATGGACAGAAAGAGAAAGTGACAGAGAGTGAACCAAGTCTTCCCTACTTCTTTCTGACTTGTCTATTTCCACTAGGATTTGATTCATCTCACTGGACCAAAGTAATTAGCTTCGATTCACCTTTATACCTCTATAATACACTCAGTAGGTGCTGTTAACAAACCGTCATCTGCGCACACAGTCATCTGCGCACACAGTCATCTGCGCACACAGTCATCTGCGCACACAGTCATCTGCGCACACAGTCATCTGCGCGTGTGTTTTTTCCAATCAGGCAGAGATACGCACGCAACCTAATTGCAAAATAAAGGACTGTCAATGGCATACTTAATGTAGTGAGTAATCTTTAAAAAATTCTGATTTCTTTATTAAAACTGGCCCAAATATAACATAAACTTGATATTTTTTTGGATTCTGTTTTTGCTGCTTACAATTTTGAATCTGTGCTATTCAGATGGCTTCATGCCATTCGAATCAGATGGTAGCATAGCTAGCGTACAGTTTGTAGCATAGCCAGGGTTGCCAACTCTCACGCATCTGGCGTGACACTCACGCTTTCAGCATCAATCTCACGCTCTCACGCACACGCAAGAAATGTCACGCCAAAATCTAATTTTCTCCTATATCAATCCGTTAATATTCTGTTGATGACTAGACCACAGCGTATTAATGACAGGAGAGTAGTCCCACAGCTGTAACATCTGCCTAAAACTTTCTCACTGCATGATTCTCTGATCGTTGATTCGCTGAAAACCTTGCACCTGTACGTCAGTTGCGTGTGAAAAGTTCAGAGTGTTAGATTCGGAACATGGTTGGGAGTCGGAGCACACTGCCAGGGTTGCCAACTCTCACGCATCTGGCGTGACTCTGACG
>JACXGM010036110.1:0-11040 GCA_016801145.1 Umbra pygmaea
AACAGACCACTCAGATCATCAGGATTACATCAGCTAGAGATACCAAGGATTCAGACAAAACGCGGAGAATCTGCTTTTAGCTACTATGCCAGCCGCAGCTGGAACCAGCTCCCAGAGGAAATCAGATGTGCTCCAACAGTAGTCACCTTTAAATCCAGACTCAAAACACATCTGTTTAGCTACGCTTTTACTGAATGAAATCTGTGCTAAGTCCGAACTGATTGCACTATATTTTATATGTTCGTTCAATCTGTTTTATTTCTTAAACTGTACTATTTTTCTAACTGTTTTTCACTTTTATTTTAAATGCTTTAATTTTATCTGTTTTAAATTTTTGTGTTTTCCTGTTTATGTAAAGCACATTGAATTGCCATTGTGTATAACATGTGCTATATAAATAAACTTGCCTTGCCTATAGACGAATTAAAGGAACAACAAACATAAAATATCTCAGTAAAGTGTTGGGCCACCGCAAGCTGCCAGAACATCATAAATGCATTATCATAAAAGCAACATTATCCTGATGTCATGTAAACAGATAATATGTAGGATTGTAAGACTTTTAGTTAAATGTACGGTACAACTCCTCTCTGCTTTCATGCATATGTTCCACTTAGCCACCACAACCACCACAAACCAAATGTGGCTAAAAAGGTCTGAGATAAAACACTTCCCATCACTAAACCTCAAATAACAAGCAGTGTGCCATAGAGCCTTCATCAGCAGTCTTAGACCAGGGCTAGTACCTGCACATGGACATTACAGCTTCGCTCTGTGATATAGTAGGTGTGCTATACTGCTGGCTTAAATCTGTTAGCTGATTAGGAGGAACAATTGAGTGAAGACGGAAGGCCTTTCTGTCTTGTTCTGCAGCTGTGTATCCTTTGAAACTAGTCTGTGCCTTACATGATCAATGGCTAATCAATGTGCAGCTTTCAGGGTAGTGGTCAGAATGCAGACCTGCTTTGAAAGCGCAGTAGGCTGGCATGTGTTCAGCAGATGGAATGAGTTAAAGAGAAAAACAGAGAGAGGGGGGGGGAGGGAAGGAGGGAGGGAGGGAAGAAGAGTTTGTTTGCATAGTTGTGTATTAATTTCTACATTATACTTGTTATTTCTTGTTTGGATTTCTATTACAGTTTAATACTTTGCGTTTTTGAACTTTGCACAGAGGTGAAATCTTTGCATAATATTCATATTCAAATGCCACACACTGTTTTGCCCACTAGAGAAATGCTAACATTCTTAGCATGTGGTATCTTTTATTATTGAAGGTGTTATGACTCAGGGTCATGTCCTTCCTGGAGAAATGCACTGATGTTGATGGAAAAAAAAATATATATATATATAAACACTCTTTGTATATGCTAATTTACCAAAGTTATCTTCAGTCATTTTTGGAATTAAGAACTTATAAAACAATGTTCTGTATAGTGTTCATGTTTTATATCTGTATCTATATGGAAAGACTGATTTTATTCAAAAAGGTGTATTGATATATTGATACATTTTTTATAATGCTTAGGCGATTACATAGTACTGATTAAAGTGTGATGTATAAAGTTGAGGTAAAAAAAAGTACCTCAAACTTTCCTGTTGACATTAAAGATTTCTATGCATGTTCAAGAAGCTAGGGGACATCAGATGGGTCCGTGGTTAGGTCAGAGTTCCGCTAGTTGGTCAAAATGAAAGTGCAAGGCACTTTACTCTAAATATCTATGCAAATATCTAGTTGTTTCCATCTGATGTTGCCTTCATTTGGAGCCATGTCGCTCTCTTCGAATTTAGAATGTTATTTATATATACTGTTATTGGTCAGTATCATCCACATCAGAAAGGTCAACATACTGTATCAAAAATATTTTTTAAATGATGAACACTAGGACAAAGTTAAGATGGTGTTTTAATTGAACAAGGAAGGGTTTAGAAAAAAATACATGAATGTGACCAAAATGGTCTCAAACCGGTGTAGCTTGGTCCCATTGTTTAGAATTGCTCCACATTTACTGTAACAGTCATGGCTTCTAAAACAGTCCTGTATCTTAACTGTTGTCATCTTCTTATTACTTATAACTAACTTCTTATTGGAAAAAGCACCATTGTGAAATTGATTTACCGGGATTCAATCCAGATTCTTTTACTGGCCTAAATGGGATTACAACCTCTTTTAGCAGTTAGTTTTTCTTGTTGTATGTAACACTGACATCATCTATTTAGAATAGTAGAATACACTGACTATGCACAGTTTTTAAATAAAATTCACTTTTAGCGCAGTGGTTTTCAAAACTCTCCTCAAGTACTACCCGTGAGCTAGCACACCTGATTCAATTTCTCTACTAACCAACAAAGCCTTGATTACTGAATGTGCTAGTTTAGGGCAACAACTGTACTGTGGCACATCTGGAGGTAGTTGACGATAGGTTTAAGAACCACTGAGTTATTCCATCAGTAGTTTTGAACTTTAATTAGCACATTGGTAAATCAGTCAAGATAAGGATCTCGCTGACATCAATTCACATAGCTGAGAGGAGATCTAAGGTCTTAATAAATATGTTATTTAGTCATACTTTACAAACTATGGTAATGATTTATGATTCTTCCCATTCAATTATCTTTTGATAGCTTTTGAATCTTACAAGATGATGTAACATCATGTTTTTTTTTTCTGTCAGACAGACGGACCACAGCAGGTGGAGGTTTCCATCAATCCTTTGTGTTTGACAAGCCAACCAGTCTAGCTAACCCAGCGCTCCTTCAATTACAAGCAGATGTTAACTTTGGTGTGGTTCCAATGTTACACAAGTATTCCATTACTATGCCAGAAACAGCACCACCTGTAAAATGGGCAGAGAGAGTAAAAACAACAATGTAAATACTGTAGGGACATTCCTTCAGCTCTTCACACAACCCTCTTTTCCCTTTTCTTTCCATGCTTTTCCTGAGGCACAGTGTCATGGGATCAGGTTGACGTTCAGGCATTGTGATTTTTCTTTCTCAGATGCAGTCCAGTGTCTTCCATTGGTTTGGATCCTGCTGGGTTTGACGTGGGGAACAGGTGTTATTGTTTGTTTTATGTGCAGACACGACTCCACTGAGTGTCTGAGAAGAAAACTAGTAGATAGTAGGATTTGAAAGTGATTCCAGGCAGGGGGCCCACAAAATTGCCCTGTCTTGTATTGAATAAATGTTTATTTTGTTTGTGGGATTACATTTTATTATATCAAATAAACTGCAGTTACAATTGATTTCGATAGGGCTGTCAGACAACATTGACGTCATCTTACACTGATTAAGCACATCAGATCTTATTTTAGTAAGTTTATCTGTCGATACATTTGGTCTGTGGAATACCAAACAAAGGTGTAAGAAAGAATGATACAAATTCACTAGACAATACTTGGTTATCAGAGAGTAGATGTGCACAGTGCCATCAGAGTAAAATTACTCGGCTGAGTTGACCCGTTTTGGGAAGTTTCTAATTGAAACCTAATGGAGCAGGTAATTGGAGTTCATAACTAACTAGTTACAACATATGTAGTACTTTTTTATTCTTCCTATTAATTTCATAGATCACTGGTTAGAACTCCTAATACCTAGTCATTTTGGTTTGAATTAGGAATTTAAGCACAGCTGAACACAGAAAAGTACTTTTACTTTGTTCTTTTTAAATCTCTGGGCACCATTAATACAGAAAAGAATGTTTGATAGTTTATTTGAGTTTGAAATCTAAACTAGCTAATGTACAGGCTTATGAATAGGGGACACTAATGCACTCGGACTAGTAATCAATCTGGCTGGTTGGATGATTGATTGGTATGACTGAGAGAGTGCCACATTATTTGTTTGATGTGGTTGAATGGGTGAAGCCTGATCTATTGTTGTGCAAACTCTACAATGGATGCATTGTCAATACAATCATATCAGATGACCCAATGCGCAGTATTCCCACTGACTTCCGTCCATAGAAAACACCAATGCTGCAGTGGCTATTCAATCCTTCTATTTGTTTGCTCTATATTCTTAGTTCTGCATCTGTGTAGTGAGAAACAGATGAATGTGTTCTCAATTAAAGCAGTAGGTTTGTCCTTGCCAAGGTCGGCATATAATGAATCTAATAGGAGGAGGAACACGTTGTGTTTGGCACAGTGCCAATTGAGGCCATTGTTCCCTCAACTTTATATTCACTGGTTATCATGGAGACGACTTGTTGTGAAAATCACCATGACATGTTTAGGCGACGAAAGAGATTTTATTGTGTAGTTACATTTATTGCTGCACAGTTCTCTACTGCTGGTTATGGTAATGTGTGGCATTACACATAAGAAATGCAGAAAAAAGTCTTTAAAATTTCAGTCTTCCAATATGACAATTCGTTTAGTGATAGGAATAATAATTGAAAATGTGATGTCATTGCAATTTGTCCATTCTTATACGTGATTTTATTGTGTAGTTACATTTATTGCTGCACAGTTCTCTACTGCTGGTTATGTTAATGTGTGGCATTACACATAAGAAATGCAGAAAAAAGTATTTAAAATTTCAGTCTTCTAATATGACAATTTGTTTAGTGATAGGAATAATAATTCAAAATGCGATGTCATTGCAATTTGTCCATTCTTATACGTCACTACATTGTGCAAGTTCGATCAGGTTGCCATGGTGAAGTTTTCTGCATGAAACTCATGGGGCTTTGAGCTGTGTATGTTACCATGGTAGCAAACATTTTGTTTTGCTTCAAATTGTGCAATTTGTCCTTGTTCATTGAACAGTTCCCATATGCCCACTTTAAAAAATCTCATGCCCACTTAAGCCAAGTCATTCCAAAAATATTGACAAAAATACTGCCCTGACAAACACAATACATAGTGTATCAAAGGTACAGCATATTGACTACTATATTTTAGAGGACATAAATTATACTCTAGGGTTAGTATTGACTAATGCAAGTCCATGGTTAATAGGTTTTAGAGTTCAGTGTCTGCAAAATATATACACTAAAGAAAGTATTTATTTGTTATTCATATGTCAAATTAAAACCTTTCTTGCAAAACTTTCACACTAAAAAAAACATCATTTTGTGAAATTGAATTAAATTAAGCAAATTGGTAAGCAATATAATTAGTTTCAGCTTCATAACTACAGAAACAAGATTATAGTTTCCATAGATAACAGGACATCTTTTTGAAGTACATCAGCTGGAGCTGTTCAAAGAAAATGATATAACTTGATTTCCGTGCACACCAGTGGTATAACTGGAATGCATTGAAACGTGTGGGTCATAAACAAAGTGCCCTTTTCATCTATTGAAGTTCTGCTGGTAAGTTTTTTCTGTGGATGGTAGTCGGTGACACATCCACACCTACATCCTGGGGAATGTTCCTGAAAGCTTTTGGAATAATTAGTCATATTATTTTATGCAATGGGAAAGGAATTTGAATTGACTGACCATGGACAACAACTGTATTTATGTAGTTTAGCAGTAGCTGCAGCTAGGAGAACTGCCTTGCTCAATGGAAAGCTTCAATTCAGCCACAAAGTGGATGTGATTACATGTAAGTCATGGAAAATATTTAAAACACACAGATGTGGTAGAGAGTGTGGAGAAAGTTAGGGAGGATGTAGATTGTGTGTTTATATGATGAGAAGGCCATATGTGGAGGAACATGTGGGCAAGGTAAAGAAGCGGAACCAGTTTTGGGATATGTTGTTAAATTTCCATATCCAAATCTGTAGACCGACATTATAATATAACAATTATGCAACACAAACTGAACAATATGGGCTGCTGAACATTTCCACAGGGCATAACAAGGACTCCACATTGAACGGACCCAGCATTTTGGGTTGCTGTACGTCAGCATAGGGTTGTACATTTGGCACTGTGAATCATCAAATTGCTTGTCTATTTAGTGAAGAGTAGGGTTGCTCATTATGCCGGGTCGTTGAAACGTAACTTCCAAGGGTTGAGGAGACGACAGCGTTTCTGAGCTAAGGTACCAACGTTCCAGAAACATTCCATTCCTGTTCCACACGGACTCTAAGGAATAAAAACTTGTCCCATCCAACCCTCCTGTCAGGGCTGAGAGCCCCCACTGCTTATCCAGCTGTTTTCCTTTTCTTTCCCCTGCCACCTCCCGCTCCCCCCTTCCTCTCCAATCTCTCAGCTGCTGCACACTGATAGTATCACCCACAAGGTCCCCCTGCCCCTCAGCCTCTTGGCTGTGTCCTGTGTGTGCAAACAGAGGCGACTTGAACAAAACATGCTGCCGACCATCAGCAGTGGACTGGGAAACACACTGCGACAGCACCATGCTTTCCTAAGCACAGGGTTCTACGCTAATGAGTATTTCTAAGCAAGTGCATCTGGCTGATGCAGGTTACAAGGGGAGTATGAGGGCATGTGAAAAGCCTTTGTCCTTACAGTACAGCTGTAGAATTCTTCTACTCTACGTCCACCGCTTGTTTTGTACTGCGAGTGAATGATGGACTTTCGGTCTGCCGCCGGGTTCTTTGTGTCAGAAGTAGGTGGGTCCAGTTGCATGTCATTGGACGAGTGGATCCAAAGTTATTGCGCTAAAGTACACGATTGTGCAACCCAAATTGTACCTCACAAGAAGCCCCTGTACTTTTACATCTTGTACTTGCTGGCAAAACAAAAGTTTTTCAAGAAATCCAGACTGTTCTCATGGCGATACGTGGAAACGTAAAGCCTTGTACATTTACGAAACAAACAAAAAAAATCTGTTTACCTTTACCCTAACCTTAACCTCACCTTACCCTAACCTAAACCTCAATAACCTAGCATGTTATGCCTGAACTAAACCTTCCCCAAGTATTCGAAATTGTAACCAATTGGTACATATTTTGGAATATTCCGGTGGAACGTCAACTTAGTACGTACAAAAGTGCACATTTTAATGGCCATATCGTCTAAGTCTAAGTAATGCAGTAAAAATTCAAATTTCCGGTCACCCATGTATTGCCATGAGAACAGGTAGATGAATCACACGTTCAATTTCTCTGCACATTTATTCATTTGAAGGTTCCGGCCTGTAAAATTCTGGGCATTTGGTTTGATAAAAAAAAGAAAAATAAGGATGAAGCTGAGATTCAATATGGGTTTCTCTTTCAGGAGTACTATAGGTCACGCCCCTCCCTAAGCACCAGGATGCACACTGTAAATTCGACCTTCCTGCCTAGATTGATTATGGTGACATGATCGTTCAGAATAGAGCAGCAAGTCCAACCCTTCGTTTGTTCACTACAGCATTGTAGCATTCTTCATGGTATTACAGGTTTAATACTCATCACTGGAATATATGTCGATGGTCGGCTTGACCCCATTCAATTCCTTTTCATTACTCCCTTTTGGTTTAAAAAACAGATTTTCAAGCTGCAGCATACATTAGTACCTGGCCCAGAGCTCTGTCCGCAGAAACTCTATCTTACCCCACTGTCTCTATGCAATGGAGCAGGAATGTCTGAACGCACAGTATTTCATTACGTTTAAAAAAGACATCTAACAACTTAGCAAAGAAAGTGACAGTAAGTGGATAAAGAGTCTCTTTTGCCTTCACATCTCTGGCTAATATATCTCTCTTCACCAGCTTTTACGGTTGACGGAGGAGAATGTAGATTCATATATCCAGGCATTCAGGTGACTTATGCGGCCATCCTGAAGCTGTTTTTGGGCGCCATTCCAGACATCCACCCCCTATAATGTCTCACCCCTTTTTTGCCTCATACCCTACCGTTCACTTTGCTAAATGCTCAGCCCAAACAACTAATCTTTATATATAATAAAGCTTAGGGTTGAGGTGTAAAGCGTTGCATCTTAGAATAATTGTGTTTCATTCTCTAACATATCTTTGTGATGATGGTCAAAGCTTGTCATTTCTTTTCAAGGTAATGTACAGTCAGCCTCAGGTCGTTATATGCATCATAAGGTCATTTGAAGTTATTGCAGATCCATCCATACCCAGGAAACCGCTGCTATAAGTGGCACTAGCCATATCTTCTGGTGGCTAACATGGCTCTGTGCCTCATCTCTCTCTCCCCAGGGTGACTTCACCTGGAACAGCCTGTCGGGGAGGAGTGTGCGTCTCACGCCGACCGCCATCCAGAGCCTATCAGAGTTGGAGCGGGTCCGGCTCCAGGAAGTTGCATTCAATAGGCTTCATCAGGACTATGACCTGGGCTGCCAAATCACCATACCCAAAGGTAAAGAGGTGTGTGTGTTTGTGTGTATGTGCATCCATCCTTCTATTAGTCTGTTCAGAACCACAGTTCCAACACTGACCTTAAACTGTCTAACAGGAGACAGTGATCCGCTAAAGAAAGCTGTACGTACGAAAGTTTTGAGAACTAAAACCACAGTTCCCATGATCCACTATGCTGTAGTACATCTAGAAGGCTCATGAGCTTACATTCTGTCTCATGCAGTATTAGTGTACTATATATGCAGCCTTCTCCACTTTCGTGTACAGCCACAGACTCCTGCTCAGCTGTGAGTAGTGCTCTGGGCAAAGCTGTTGAAAAGCCAGGCCATGGATTCCAGTAGAAATGTCTACCTTTCTCTAAGATGATTTACAGTGTTTGTGTTCCTTATAAAACCTTCAATCCCTCAGCCATGTATTAATAAGATATTTCAGCTACAAAACTGTGGCTTTTGCACTCAGCCCGTTCTTGTGTTTTTCTTGCGCCTGGGGTTTGGGTTTGACCGTGTGTGCCTCAGTAGAGAAATGAAAAGCAATCGTTTCATGTGTTGTTCGGGTGGGGAAAAGAGAGGACTGAAGGTTCCTAGGATTTCCGTCAATCTCTTCAGAGCCATCTGACAAGAATCCAAACCATTTCCTCTTCTCTCACTCTCTCTTCACAGACACAATCCCCCCATCTCTCTACCTCTCTTGTTTTTCTTCTTTTTTTCATTCTCTCTGTTTTCTTGCACACATACCAGGTGTTTCTCAGTAATGGATACTACTGTGCTCTGAGCACACACACTGGCGCACAGAATGCTAGTAATATGTGTCCAAATTAAAGTTAGCAAAACAAAGCACAAAACGCAGTTGCATATGTCGTTTATACATATTTTAGCCAAAAATTAACACATAATAACTGACATTGGCTGTTTACGTTGCATAACATCGTTAGTGTCACCGTTGTGGTATAGAGAGAGAGGAAGACCCAGGCGAAGTTGGTGGTTTGTGGTATTTAATTACAGACAAGTCCGGAGACATACATACACTGACGGTTGCAGGGTACCAGTGTAGCGAGTGCACAACGGATAGACCTATATAGCTTTACGTGCTCTCTCGACAGTGGCACGGACACTCAATAGCTAATACAGGTGCAGAGCATACGCATCGACTTCCTAACGACAGCGACTTACTTTTCACAACACAAATGGATATGTAGATGTTCCCAGACAGCCTTCTCCCACACAGTGACAAGGTAATAATGAACCGCGCCTTGCTCTCTTTCACCTGGACTAATATAAGGACTGAGCTAACCAGCATCACGTGATTAGGTGATTAGACCAACTCAGTCCCCAATCAGTACCAGGTGAAAGAGAGGAAGGCGCAACATAGCACACATAACAGAAACACTCAATATACAAAATAAATCAACAGTGCATTACACTGGCCATATTTCTATAAATAACCAAACATACCAATAAGCAGAAATAAATATTAATAGATGTATATATACACACACACACACACACACACACACACACACACACACACACACACACACACACACACACACACACACACACACACACACACAAGGAGTCCATCTCAGTCTTATGTCTGGGCTGGATGTGACAGTTAGAGTCCTTTGTGTTTTCAATGCACATTTTACATTTACATTTTAGTATTTTGCACAATTTACAGTGATACAGGAACATCCCTCTCAGCAACGTTTGTTAAGGTGACTTGCTTAAGGACACAACACCATTTGGCACAGTTGGGAATCGAACCCGCAACCTAAGTTTGACTTCCTGATCACTGAGCCATCTGATGCTCTGGCTTCACCAAATCAGTTTAGACCTACATTTAGTTTATACATATAATTATAATAATAATAATAGACTATACAATTTTTACACACAGATTACTCTTTTGTGTTTGTGTAAATGGATTGCCCTTTTAAGGATTGAGACCTAAATGTGTTGAATGTGAATAATATTGCATCTATGGGCCTTACGTACGATGAACATAGGGTTCCTCAATTCCTCCTTGGCCATGGAATATTGGCCATATTCTTCAACCCCCCAATGTGCCTTATTGCTATCAAAAAGGTGTTACTTACACAATTAGAACAGTAAACCATGTCTTTTATCATAAATATGGTATACGGTCTGATAAATAACACAGTAACACAGGTTTATTCTCAGTCAGTCATGAAAAATATGTTTAAAATTCAGTATAAACAAAATAATCAATATTTATAGATAACCAGTTTATTCCCAAAATGACCATATGATATGATAGATTGCTGCTCATTTTCCTCCCTTACTCTTGTTTGTTTTGATACCATCTTGAGTGACTATTTGATTACAGTCTTGTCTTTAGCCACAGTGAGGTATTTCCCAAGCATTGGTTCCAACGCGTGGTCCAAGCTGCCAGAGGTTTCCTGTACATTAATCAGAGAACAAGGAGTCATAGATCTTGTTGACAGCTGTCAAAACACTTCTTCCCATTCCTCATGACAATTCTCTGATAATTAAAGCCATATTTGGATCAACACATATTCTTAGTACCGGTATGTTGTTATTTAGTCCAAATAGTCTGCTGCTGCTGCTGATGATATTTAATCCTCTACATATGGGATTGTCAAACCTTTCCCGGACCCCTAGCCGTTCCATGTATCCAAGAGCTTATCAGCTTGTCAAGTCATCATCAAGTCACTCTATCTGTCCTGTCTGTCTGTCTGTCTGTCTGTCTGTCTGTCTGTCTGTCTGTCTGTCTGTCTGTCTGTCTGTCTGTCTGTCTGTCTGTCTGTCTGTCTGTCTGTCTGTCTGTCTGTCTGTCTGTCTGT
>JACXGM010036111.1:0-10000 GCA_016801145.1 Umbra pygmaea
CAGATAGGAGAGTGAGGAACATCAGAGAACCAAACCAGATAGGAGAGTGAGGAACATCAGAGAACCAAACCAGACAAGAGAGTGAGGATCATCAGAGAACCAAACCAGGTGGGTTTCACACTTTCTATTCCTGAAGACTTCACAGTGCCTCTTTGATGTTGTGGGAAAAGCAGGTATAAAATCAACTCAGTTGAGTCCAGACTGTCGAGGTGCACTTTCCAAAACCCATTCAGCACAACAAGGATAATTAGCCTCTCCATTGTAGAGTAAATGCAGGGGTGTTGAGGCCAGCCAATATCTCAGCAATTAAGGGCAAATTATTTAGAATAAATGCCATGGACTGTCTGGTGAAGCATTGAGCGACAGTTAGAAATCTCCAAGAATACACTCTAGCTGTGCAGGCTAGCTGACACGCACGCACGCGAGCACGCACGCACGCACACACACACACACACACACACACACACACACACAAACACACTCACATCAGGGGAGGGTACACTCATTATTTGGTGAGGGGAGCTCTGACAGTTCATCATTCCCATTGTCTGTGTGTTCATTAGGCTCTAGTGCTGCAGTCACACACACACAAACACCCACATAAACACACACACACACACATAAACACACACACAAACACACACACAAACACACACATAAACACACACACATAAACACACACACAAACACACACATAAACACATGTTCTCACTGATCATCATCAGATAAAATTATCATGATGGATTGAAGACTAGGTAGCAGTGTCTAAAACACAAAGAGAAACGATGAATGAGATGAAGAGCATCTGCTCTCCTCCTCCACTCTCCTACTCTACTCTCCTCTACTCTCCTCCTCTATTCTCCTCCTCTACTCTCCTACTCTACTCTCCTCTACTCTACTCCTCTACTCTACTCCTTTACTCTCATCCTCTACTTTCCTCCTCTACTCTCCTCCTCTACTTTCCTTTATTCTCCTCCTCCACTCTCCTACTCTACTCTCCTCTACTCTACTCCTCTACTCTCATCATCTACTTTCCTCCTCTACTTTCCTCCTCTACTTTCCTCCTCTACTTTCCTCCTCTACTCTCCTCCTCTACTCTCCTCCTCTACTCTCCTCCTCTACTCTCCTACTCTACTTTCCTTTATTCTCCTCCTCCACTCTCCTACTCTACTCTCCTCTACTCTCCTCCTCTATTCTCCTCCTCTACTCTCCTACTCTACTCTCCTCTACTCTACTCCTCTACTCTCCTCCTCTACTCCTCCCCTACTCAACTCATCTACACTCCTCCTCTACTCTCTTCATAACTCCTCAATTCTCCTCCTCTACTATTCTACTCTTCTCCTCTACTCTTCTCCTCTACTCTTCTCCTCTACTCTTTTCCTCTACTCTTCTTCTCTACTCTCCTCTACTCTCCTACTCCACTCTTCTCCTCTACTCTCCTACTCTACTCTCCTACTCTATTTTTCTCCTCTATTCTCCTCTACTCTTCTCTACTCTTCTCCTCTACTGTCCTCCTCTACTCTCATCCTCTACTCTCATCCTCTAATCTCATCCTCTACTCTCATTCTCTGCTCTCATACTCTACTCTCCTCACACCTGGTAGTTGTGGGTAATGAGTCTGTTGTCCAGACATCAGACACTACAGTTTCCCATATGTAGGCCAGCCCCATTACAGCGTTAGTGCCGGTCAGTGGCCAGCAGCCTAGGGAGTGTGGCGCCTGCAGAGCCCACACGCCCCTGGAGAGGGGGGGAAGACAGCGGCTGAACCAGCCTGCGTGATTAGTGGACGTCATGCAAACACCTCATCTGTTTACTGCACCTCGGGGTGGTCGAGGGAGAGAGTGTGGGCCAATCACATGCGGCCGAGTGTTTGTGTATAGGATGTGTGTGTGTGTGTGTGTGTGTGAACGCCTCTATCTGTCTGGGTATTTGTGTGTAATAGTGGTGGTGGATTTCCCCAAGGAAATCAAACCAATACCCACACACACATATGCGAACACACATACGGACACACACACAGCAGACAGCGCTCCCACAGCTAGCTGGAGCAGGGATAAAAGAAGGGACGGTTGTGGCAGTTCTCTGTTTCCTCCTAAAATCAACCTAGTACAGACCTGACTGATGGAGGACAGGAGAGGGTATGAAATGGGATGAGAAGAGAGATTTTTTCCTGGCTATACTCCCCTGACAGTCTCTGGGTTGAGTGATTAATTAGTGTAGTACCTGAGGGATCATCTGCTTTCTCCCTAGAAATCTCTTTTGTGATTGAACGTCTACAGTTGGCCAGAATGAATTATCCTAGTTTAGTCAAGTTCTGTTGAGCTCAATATCAAAACAGTACGACATCAGGTACTGCACACTAAAGCCATGTTATCGTTCTGATCTCGTGTCTCATACCAGTTGTTTGAAATATGTTTAGATCATGAAAAGCTGTGCAAACACGCCAGGATTAACCAGATTATTGTGTGTCTGTCCATTTCTTTATTTTAACTGCTGGAATACAATCCCAAAACAACACCCACCAACCACAGTCCTCTTTCCACTTGCCTGTATTCCTTCTTTATGTGTAGTGACCACAGACTCCGTCCGGTTGGCTAACCTCTGTCCCCTGATATAACTGCCTGGTTTCCTGTTACTTCCTGACTGGGCACAACTATCTAACAAACCCCCGTCTCGCCCTCCCCCTTTCTCCCTCTCGTTTTTTTCTTGTAAGGACCAGATGAATGTTTGGCACAACACAAAGCAGAGGAATTGTTTTGTTTCTCTGAAGGAGGAGAGGAAATGGGGAGGAAGGAGGGATTTTCATATAGTGAGTCGATTTAATCTGTCTGCTCGTCTCTTCTCTGACCGCTGGTGTTCTGGATCCTTCTGTCCTTTGTTTCCCTCACAATACGCCTGGATAACTGTGTCCCTATGTGGACCAGGGCGATAGGGAAGGAGGGAGGGGTTTGGATAACGGTCTGTGGCCAACATTGGTAGATGTTACACTGCTCAGATGGGTGTGTCAGAGTGACAATGAGCCCAGCCCTCCATGTAAAGCCTGGTACAGCTGCATGGTCCATTCATTTCAGGGGCAAGTGATTTACTGTCTCACAGCATGGATGTGTGTGTGTGTGTGTGTGTTCAAATGCGCCTATAGCAACGTCTCCACTACATGTCTCTTCCGTCTCGTGCTTGTTCAGCCACGGGGCGTCAGAAAGAGAAAGAAAAACATTGACATAAAGAAGAGTGCTGGAGGTTCAGGAAGTGGGTTGGTTGACTTAACTGAAGGTTGGTGTTTAGACAATGGCGTGTGACGGACGAAGTAGAGGGAGAAAAAGAACCAGAGAGAACAGAAGGCTGCTGACAGAAGCACAGAGTCATACTCTATATTCACCCTCCATGTCCCTGATGAGGAAACACTGGAGTAAACATTGTCCACTGTGGTCGATTCCTGGCTCAAAAATATTAAACAGCAAAGGAGATGTGGCCACAACGCCATTCTGGACTATTACATCTTCCCAGTCTCCAGGAACAGTTTGTGTCTATACAGAGGACATTATAACATGGGAGATGTTCTCTGTACTGTATATTGGCTGCACCCCCACCGCCGTTCAAATTTTCTTGAACACCCAGGGATTAAATGTGTTGTGAAATTGATACCTTCATTCACTAAAATGGAAATAAATTGATCACAAAATATACTCAAAACATGATTACTAACAGGTTCATCAATAGGACACTGAATGAATGGCTGCTAAACATTTGGCTTAGCTGTTTTAGTGTAAATAATTAATTATAAATCAGTCATTTCCAACAGGGATAGTGATTTGCAACATTGAGAATGTCTTCAATTTTAATCCATTAAATTACACATTGGTGGATTTCTATCAAAGACATTAAAATCATTTGGTGTTTTTAAACATTTGACCAGTAGTCTACCTAATGGGGATTAAAATAAACTGACACACTGTCACATGACAGGGAGAAGAGTGTCACATTCTGGTTCACATGAGATAGCAGCTCCTTGTCTGTGAAAACACATTTTTTAAACCCATGTCAGCAAAAGATCCTGTTATGGTCATCACTCAGAAACACACTGTCATTCTGTCTGTATGTACTGCATGCATGCACGTAAGTATGTTTTTCTGTATTGTCTGTACAATGTGATCATGTGTCTTTTCTATAGGCCTTAGACGAATGCCCAGACCTCAACAAGGTTAGGATCACTGTCCCAATCCATGCCTGAATGTTTGTTAGAAGTAATCATGTTTCCTCATAACAAAATACAGGACAATTGAGAGGGGATGTCTGAGGGATACAGGACAAGTGAGAGCAGATGTCTGAGGAATACACAGTAACCGTGTACCCTACATCTGTGATTTAAGACAATGACACACACACTGAGCCCCGATGAAGGAACGTTGAGTATGGTTGGTCTGTGTTTGAAAGGCACATGCCATGATCCATGTCCGTCTGAATGACGAGGGGTCCTTTGGGCCGGGGGGCCTTCAGACAGATAGACAGCCCGCCTAGGGACGGCAGACGGTCAATGGAGCAGAAAGACAGCGAGGAGCCATGTCTCTTCTCTGTATAACCCCATAACTATGCCACCATGCCAGGAGGCAGGAGACTGTGTGTGAACGTGTGGAGCAAAGCAAGGTGTCAGAGCCGCGTGTTACACTCAACACTGCCCCAAGGTTAGTATGAGCTGCTGGGACTGAGTCAGAGGTAAGACAAAGGCAGCGTTTACATTCTGATTGATTTCAGCAACATTTTCAAGTTCACTCGGGATGAGACAAAATAATTTCCATACCATTTGTATTTACATTGACATGTCTCAAGACCGCAATCGCGCACTTGTGGGAGTGTCATTCAAAACGTCTTGAGCAAGGTAAGCTCAGAAACCAGTTCATCCCATTGACTTACAGTGAAGAATTTCCCTGCAATACACATTTCTCCTGGGCTGTTAGCAAAGCCCCGGGTGGGATCTTCTGATTTCTTCTTGAGCGCTACCTCCAGAGGTCACCTGGAATTCAAGAGAGACCTGCAAGTTGTGCTCGAACAGCCTCGAAAATGTTGCTGAAATCTATCAGAGTGTAAATGCGGTCAAAGCTGGGAGGGTTGCACTGGAGCTGGGGTCATGAAGCCATGCTTCACCAACTCTCTGAGGGGATGCTCTGCCGGCTCTGAGACCTCCTTCCACACTGACAGTCCTCCATAATTCAATAACAATAATCCCCAATGAAGGAACAATGAAATAGGCAGGCCGCATCAGGGCAGAACTAACCGGCTGGCATCCCCCAATCTGGCTGGGGGTGGGGGCTGGGGAGCGGGCCCAGCTGACACGTTGCCTGCAGCCAGGACCACAGGGACACCGACACAGCAGAGCCCCCCCATGTCCAGCAGACATGAAGTGTGCATCTGGCTCTCCTGGATGACTGAGTGGAGAGCCTAAAGAGTATGACCACTAGCTAGCCTCAAGAACGGGACAATTGGCTAGCCTCATGAATGGAATTTCTAGCTAGCTGCATTAACCGAACCATTTGCTAACATCATGAACCGGACTGCTAGCTAGCCTCATGCATGTGAACACTAGCTAGCCTCATGAATTGGACCATTAGCTAGCCTCATACATGTGAACACTAGCTAGTCTCATGCATTGGACCACTAGCTAGCCTTATGCCCGGGACTATTAGCTAGCTTAATGAACCAGACCAATAGCTAGCCTCAGGAACAAGATCGCTAGATTTGGCCACCAGGGGGCTCTCAATCAAAACAATAGCAAAAGATGTACTTGGATGACATCGGGAAGTAGCGTGGGATTATGATCGTCGTCAATGACAACCTTCCAATCTAGCGTCTCTGGCAGAAAAAAATTTAGCTGACAAAGTAATGTATTGTTCAAAAAATTATAACTTTATTCACGTTATGTTTGGCGGTTCCCTGGAATTTAGAGCAGCTAGCGCAGTCAAAAATTATATGACGCCATCGACAGAAGACAAAATGAAACGTACCGTGTCTTCGAATTATATTACAGATTTCTCTGGATTTGAAAGTTGGTGGAAACATTTAGGATAATGTAAGTATACAACTAAGAAATATACATAATATAGGTATAATTATGTTTGCTTTTTTAATGCAAAGTACATATTTTGTTATTGTTTTGGAAAACTACATATTGTACCTTTAAGCTTAAAGCTGCATTGAATAAGAATTGCTCCCATCTAGTGGGGAAATTGTGCTGCCACATTCTGTTGGTTTGGGGAAAGCCGAAGAACCCATAGTCAGGCTCAAACCACTGACTATCATGACGTAGACTGTCCTGCAATGCAGCAACTTCACCCACTGTGCCACGCACACCCCCCTCCTTTCACTCTGTGAAGGAGTGCACTGCTTGTGGATTTTTTCCCAGAGTGCACCGCACACCAACGTATAGGTTACAAGAAGATTGGGCGTTGATTGGATTTCAACAGTGTTTCAGTGATCATCTCTGGTTCTGTTAGGCGCTCCTTCTGTTGCTCGGTCGACCAAGCACTGTCTGGTCTAGACCTCAATGTTACTCAACCACAATGTTGCTCAACAGAGGTAATGATAGCGTTTCACTACTGCAGATCTCTCTGGATGCCTCTGTAAGGTCTGAAAGATGTGACAACCAAAAAAAAACATTAGGCACTGTAACTAAGGCAGAAAGAATGTTTTAATTAGAGCTAATTAGAAGTAGCCTGCCTGGCTAGTCTATTTCTTGCCTGGCTGTGTCAACTGTGTTATGTGCTGAAAAACATTCCACCAAGACACCTTCTTTCAGAGAAAAAATGCCATCAGCCTATACAACATAATGTTTTCATAGAAAAAGATACTGGTTGTTTCTGGAGAGAAAATATCTGTTGACAAATAGTTTCTGAAAAGGCAGCGTATGTTTACAGGCATGTTGTTTCAGTCCTTTGGGTCTTGGGTGAAGTAGTGTGGTACAGAGAATAGGCTGCCCTTTGGGACAGTCACTCATGGGTAAAAGACAGGGAGATATCCTTCCTCATTACAGCACACTGACACCTTGATGTCCACAATGTATTTTTTTTGGTTTGCAAGGTTTTTATAAATGAGACACACAGAATATAAAAACACACCAATTCAAAACAATAAATTTAAAACCCATAAAAAACTTTCATTTTTAAATGCATTGTACACTCATCAACCAAGCCCCTGCATTATCCATACAATGTTTTTGCAGAGCATGAACATTTAAAGTGAATCTTAGTTCCATCCACAGCCCCCCTTGGAGTTGTGCTACCCAATCTGGAGATATACTCCTATATTTCTTTGTCTGAGAAGCTGCAAGTGCTGAAAGTTTTTACAGGAGCGCTTTGTAAAAAAAGACAGCAGAATGCTGCCTTCTTCTTGCATAGTGAGGTCTGTCCCACCGTTTGATATAACATACGATGATGAGACCTAAAAGCGTCAGCAGAAATAAATGGAAGGGCAGAGTTGCAGACAGCTTTAGTGGTTTAGTGTGGAAGCTGCCTTGTGCATGTAGAATAGATCTCTTTAATCTAAAACAGACCTAAATGTAGCCTGGACCAAGTCTTGGCAGACAACAAATTAGTTAAGATTGTTTGATGGGGCCCCGCATTCAAAAGGCAGTTGCAAACATAATGTTACCATTTTGTTTTGCTATTACCTCATGTGAAACATTTACCAAATGCACCAGCTTTGTATGCGGTCAAATGTCAAGGAAGTTTGATACTACACTGCACAACTAAACGAGATACATGTTCCAGTAAAAATGTTTATATTGGGATAACATCCCTCACCTTGTGCCGTGGAGAACATATGCAAATCAGATGTAAATTAGACTTCAAAATATCACTTCACTAGTTGCAAGAAACCACTCCACAAAGACATTTTGTCCCTCCACACAGACTAGGATTAGGACAGTCAATTAGGCCACAAGGTTAAAACAAAGAACTACATCTCCCTCTAGGCCGCATGTATTCGCTTATAAAGAACCATATTGCAGATGATATTTTATATATAGACCCACATTTTGATGAACAGCCTGGTGTCACTTGTGTTAAGCGCTCATTAATTAACTGATAACACCAAGTATTTAGGTGAATAGATGCCTAATTGATTTATGAAAGGTTTTATGCCTCATGACCCTAACTGCCTTGCAAACACACTACCATCGTTATGGATCTAGTTCCAGCTTCTTTACAGTCAAGGTGAATCTAAGCTTCCAGGTGAAAGTGGTTGCATGGTGACTCATTTCGCAAACACTACCGGTAAAAGGTTTTCGAATACTCAAGTGGTTTTCTTGTTTTTGATAGAAATTAAATGGTGGCATTAAATTGATTGAAATGCACTGTACATTCAGGACCTTACCAATGTTTTAAACTGTCAGTAATTCATAATCTTTTAGCTCATCCATAGCTAATCATGTTTTGAGTATAATTTTGGATCAATTTAAATGCCAGCTTGGTGAATGAATGTTTCAATTTCTATCTAAACACGTGAAAATACCTGGGTGACCAAAAACGTTAGCCTGGTAGTGCCTTTTACATACATTTGGTTAATTTAGGAGGGTTGTGTTGACCAGGGGAATTTCAGCAGTACGCAGAAAGGATTTTCTTGTTGATATTACCACTGAAAATGTATGTTTTTACACACAAACTAAAGAGAACTTTAAGAGAATACTGAATGACAGCGTGGACGGGTTTTACTGTAAAATAAGCCAAACTTGTTTTTTTCACAAACAGATGTGCTTAAAGACAAGCTATAGACAAGCAAACAGCACCTCGGGTTGGGGGGCAACTAGCATCTGAGTTCTTGTAGCAATTCAATGACTGGTCAATAACAGTCCAAAAACCTTGCATGAGGTGAGCCAGTGGTCAGAGCTAAACTGGTCTAGTCATAGCCCTACAATCGATGCAGTGTGCCCCTGCCTTTACACAGAGAACAAAGGTCATGACCCCAGTCTAGACTGTGCCGGTACAGCCACTCGAACCCAGACAAAGCCACAGAACCGAACACAGAGAGAGCCCCAGAACCAGACTAGCACAGCCACTCTTCACACAGCCTCCAATGCCACAAAATGAGTTAGCTGTGGAAGTGCAGGGCTGTCAACACAACAGGCTGAAAGGCTGAAGATAAAAACATAAACGGTGGAGACAGCTTACAAAGTTGCGTAGAAAAGCTGTGTACTGTAGTGTGTCTAAATGAAACAGCGGCTCGTTTAGAAGAATTCAAGAAAAAACTGAGAACAACTGCGCTGTATTGTATTTACTTTGACATGTGAGCTCCAAAGCTAAGGAATGTCCAGAGCTATTGTTTTCAGGCCAGACTGAATAACAAGAGCTGAGTGCAAGAGCAGTAGATACGATAACTGCCATAGCTCTGCCAGAATCTGTCCTGCCGTGGGGAATGTGTGTATCATGTAGAACTCGGTGGAGCAGATTGTACGTGATGGCCTGGAGACGACATGTTCGCCCTGTGAGGTACGCTTCCTCCAGGGGCTACCCAGTGGTGGGCAGGACGGTGTGAAAATGAAGCTGGGGAACCACAGCGGGGGCATCGTGTCACCCTGAAGCCAGTCATTCCCAGTACCAGTTCAAGGTAAAGGTGAATCAGTCTGTTTACTCAACTCTTAACACAGGACAAGACTTGTCTGGGCAGAGTTAAAGAGAGAAAATCAAGTATGTTAAATGGAATTACATGTGGATCAAGGAACAGCACAGAAAACATGTCCTGATTCCAGTTAGGCCTAACATAGTGGGTAGAGGAGTTAGGAGCAAAGCCAAAGAGCCAGGATGTTGTTGTGACATGGACTTCAAACACGTTGCAGAAACTGTGTTTAAAGTAATGTTCACTCTGACGCCATGGGATCCTGCTGACTGATGTTGTTCTGCTGAGAAACGGTAATGCTGTCTGATACCTGTGGAGAATGCAGACATGCACAGTGTTTGGATGTGTGTGGGTGTGTACGTCATCATGGCTAGCTTAACCCTAAGTCATGTATTGGAAA
>JACXGM010036112.1:0-11728 GCA_016801145.1 Umbra pygmaea
ACAGAGGCGCGCACAGGCACAGAGGCGCGCACAGGCACAGAGGCGCGCACAGGCACAGAGGCGCGCACAGGCACAGAGGCGCGCACAGGCACAGAGGCGCGCACAGGCACAGAGGCGCGCACAGGCACAGAGGCGCGCACAGGCACAGAGGCGCGCACAGGCACAGAGGCGCGCACAGGCACAGAGGCGCGCACAGGCATGGGAAAAAAAAGACCACTGCAAAATGTCTTTAAATTAGTATCTCTACAAATATGGCTTCCATTCCAGTGTTTGTTGAATTCCAACAAAGGCACACCTAATTTTACTGAATGAGGTATTGTTTAGGTGATCACCTGAACCAAATCATATTTAACAAGAAAAGTATAAAACCTACTGCTGTGTTCATCACTATCCTCTTGCTATTAGTACCTCAGAAGTAATTGGAATTTAAAAAAACTATTGACCATTCCAAAAGTGTTGAAATTGAAAGGTTTCATTGAGGTAAATTATTTCTGGTCTGGCTTTACTGGCAGAGGGGTGCAATACGCGTCAGGTTGCTTTCATCCTTAAAATTTCAAAGACTGCGGTTCATTTGAACAAGTTCAAGCAGCAGACATTGGGGACAACAAAGCTGCAGACCGGGACAGAGGGTGAAAATGTCTCTCCACTGCCTCGGATGACTGCCAACTAATTTGAATGTCACTCAATAATCATAGGATTACATCAATAGACCTACAAAAATAATGGCAAACAGCAGCTGGGGTGCAGTGCATGGCAAGGATGGTTGACAACATGCTCCTGGAGGCAGTCATGCAAAGCTACAATAAAGCCCTTCATCAAATAGAAGCAAAGAAGAGCCAGGCTGAGGTTTGCCAAAGACCATAAGGAGTGGACCATAGGGGACTGGAGGAAAGTCCTCTTCTCTGATGAATCCAATTTTCAGCTTTGTCCATCATCTAAAGGCCTATACTATGAAGCAGGATTTGGGGTGAGCTAACTTCAGGTTGACCCTGAGTCTTCAGTGTAACAAGGGTGGGTCATCTGTTACTGGTTAAATCGCTGTGGTAACTTATGCTGTACACTTAACCTGCTCCGGAGCCAATTTATAGTCGAGATATAAGATCAAGACGATATAAAAGCACGGCCTACTGACCAATTCTTGATTGAAAATGGTGTTTTAGAAGATCGTGGAGCTCAGTGTGCGGATAGTGAAAGGGGGTCTTTAAGAAAAGCAAGAAAAAAACAACCCGTTGGCTTTCCGAGTGTTTTAATGAACAATGTACATTCTCAGCAGACAGACTGACATCTTTGTCAATATCTTGAGCCGTATATAGCCAGTGCGTCACATCAAAGTTGTTACGTTTACAGTTCCACAGACTGTATGCACAGCGTTGCGTTTGTTTGCTACATGTATTTTGATGCTGTGGTTGACATGGAGAACCTAAGCAACATCAATTTATCCTCTTTCACTGTAGAGACAGTACATACATTTGACTATTTCCTTCCACAGTACTTACACTGAACAAAAATATAAATGCAACACTTGTTTTTGCCCTCCTTCAGCTGAATTCAAAGATCTATGACTTTCTATGTACACAAAAGGCCTATTTCTCTCAAATATTGTTCACAAATCTGTCTAAATCTGTGTTAGTGAGCACTTCTCCTTTGCTGAGATAATCCATCCACCTCACAGGTGTGGCATATCAAGCTGCTGATTAGATGCTGTATATACATTTGTTGAACAACACAGGATTTTAACATTCATTAATTGACACACCCTGTAAATCTTTTTTTCTCCCAATACTGCTTAACACTGCCAGGGTTTCAACTGAAAGAATACAGCAAAAATTGTCTTCCACGCCATCAGCATTCTCCTAAGCAACAAATTTGTTTAATGGAATACATATTTGTAATTAGAATCAAATCTATTCTAATGGAATACATATTTGTAATTAGAATCAAATCTATTCTAATGGAATACATATTTGTAATTAGAATCAAATCTATTCTAATGGAATACACATTTGTAATTAGAATCAAATCTATTCTAATGGAATACACATTTGTAATTAGAATCAAATCTATTCTAATGGAATACACATTTGTAATTAGAATCAAATCTATTCTAATGGAATACACATTTGTAATAAGAATCAAATCTAGCTGTGTCTTGATTCAGACTACAACTTTAATTTTCCAGAGGGAAGTTGTTTGGTGCAGTAATATCAATGAGCCTTGTAACTGACACATTTATGCAGGCAGCTGTTTGTTTTTTTGCCAGCTTTTCTTCCTGCTTTTGGCAGCAGCAAAAGTTAAACTAATAACTACTGTTGTGACAGCTTTTTATGCGGCTTGTGGTTGTTATGCCTAGTGAAGTCCGCTAACGAAAAGAAGTCCTGGGCATGTTGTATTTGCTTTGTGGTATAGGCCTCTGGTTGTCTCTTAATGTCTCGCACCCACAGTGGAACTTGGGGGAGAATCTGTGATCTGGGCTGCTACAGCGAGGTTGGATTCGGGCAGATTTGTCTTTGAAGGACTCATGAATGGAGCCACATGCAAGGTTGTCCTGGAAGAACTTGCTTCCTTCTGCTCTGACAATGTTCCTCAACTCTGAGGATTGTTTTTTCCAGCAGCACAATGTTCCATGCCACATACATACCTTGGTCAGTCAAGGTCTGGATGGGGGACCACTAGATCAAGATCCTGTCATGGACAGCCCAATCTTTAGACCTGAACTCCATTGAATCCCTCTGGAATGTTAACAAGAGGGAGATGGATGGTCACAAGCCATCAAACAAAGCAATGCTGCTTGAATTTTTGCACCAGGTGTGGCATAAAGTCAACCAACATCACGTGAAAGACTGGAGATATTATTATTATTATTATTATTATTTATTATTATTCCACTAAATATTTATTTCTGAACTCTTCCTACGTTTAAACATTAGTATTGTGTTGTTTAAAAATGAACATTAAGTTATTTTCTTTGCGTTATTTGAGGTCTGACAACACTGCAGTCTTGGTACCTGCACTAATCTGCTGAACACCTGATTCAGCACAGAGGGGAAGCTTCATCTTATGCACATGGATAAGTGTTAAAATTATTAGTCTAATAGTCGTACTATGATCAATTAATCACTTTTATTTTATTAAACCCTTTTTACATTAGCACTTGTCACAGTGTTTTTACAGATCTCAGCCTAATGTTACCAGTGTAACATTAAAGCTGTCAATGTTAGGCATGCTCGTTGTTGAGAAGGAAATTCAATATGATCATGTTAAAAACAGTTTAAACTGTTTAGAATGGTATAATGAGATGGGTGTGCTGCACCTAGGATTCATAGGCCTGTTTGGAGATTCTGAGGCCTGTTAGGTAATCTGAGTGTAGACAGGGGCTTTTCATCTCTAATGAGGGAGGAAGAGATTCAAGGCCACTCAATGACCTTGCATAAGGCTCTGTCTGGAATCTTGTTATTGTAGAGATGTATTGGCTTTTCTCCCCAGGGGGAGGGGCAGTTGGTTACTGTTCAACAGTTGACCATGACAGAGAGGCATCAATGGCTGTTCTCTTATTATAAACACCAGGCTAAACGTATGACTTAACTCCTATTATCTATTATATGTTAGACTGTACTACATCACAGATCTATTACATGTTTGATGCCATTCAGACTAACTGGACATGTTACTAACAGGACAGGACAGGAGACACGGATATGATTTACTGAGTGAATTTGAGAACAACAGTTAGCAAGGCCGTTTGATAAGATTCTAGAATATGAAGTAATGGTTAAGGTGACCCGCGGATCTGCTCATGTGAGACAGTCACAGGTCTAAGCAGATAAGGGTCTTCTTGAGGGTGTTGGGTATGTCATCAGCAACCCTAAGGCTATATAAGCCAGCACATATTGATATTCGGGGCTCCATCTGAAACCGTCTTTGTTGCTGAGATCTCCTTGTTTTGGGACGAGAAGTACTTTATCCTATGATCAACCTGCTGTCTGACTCCTGAATCATTATTTCAACCAATATCCTTTTAGCTGCAGAATAATCATCTTTTACATCATAAAGCTCATCTGTGTGCACTTTCACCAGCCTGTGAAGGTCAGTGTAACTGTAGCCTGTGCTGTGTTTATGCTTCGAATTGACTGGAAGAAACGCCATAGTGTTGATTGACTTCAAATTTGATAGGTTATTCTATCAAATTCACTTTTAATTAATGTCACTGCAGAAGAAAAATCTAACATTTTCTTTTTGTTGACATTTGGAGACTTTGGCAATTACATGATTTTCAACAATATTGTACCTGTTGTAAGTTCATTGTTTGAGATACTATACTCCTACAAAACATTTGATTTGAAACATTATTACACTTCTTGATGTAGATGCGTATTTAGCCTAAAATGTTGTTTTTTTATGGACAAACTTCACATTTCCCCTTTTGTGGACTTGCTTATCAGCAGTATAAGTCCAAACATACTGTGGTCATTTTATAATGTGTGATTTAAATGAAAAATCAAACCAGCTCAAATTTTTGTAAATAATCACTGTCTAAGCCTTAGTTAAAACACTGCTCTGGCAAAATACAGACCTACTGTCTGAACTGCAGTGAAGAGGCTAATGTGTGTTGGCCCTTTTGTTTACAATTATAAACAATATTAACTTCCTGTCCTGTGGCTCTTTTAGAATCTGTTACACAGACTCCATTGGTGTCCAAGAAGATCAGTACCCTCCCAACATAGCTGTCAAAGTCAACCAGTCCTACTGTCATGTACCGGTGAGTAGTTAAGATGGAGAATGTGATGGTATCAACCCAGGATTCATCAGTAAAAATGCCTAGGCTACTTTGGTTGCTTAACATGTCTATTTTTCTGTACAGGGATATTACCCGTCAAATAAGCCAGGCGTGGAGCCTCGTCGTCCCTGTCGCCCAGTCAACATTACACCCTGGTTACACCTCTCAACTGCAACCAATAGGGTCACGGTCACTTGGGGCAACTTCGGGAAGGTCAGTCTCTGGGTTGACACTTGTCAATAGGCATTTAAACAGGAAATCAAGCCCTGTATTACATCAATAAAAATAACAACAGCAATATGTAATTGAAATACAGATAATAAAATAAAATTGAATAAGAAATAGAATAACAAACACTTAAGTAGGAAACACACCTTTTAGGGAAAGCCCTCACTACTTTCCGTTTCAGTGACCAGCTTTTGAAAGCTGTAGGTCATATATTTCATAATAGTGGAAAAACTAGGTTTACAACCCCAAGTTGGGGCAGTATGGAAAAAAAAATAACAAAGTAATTTGAAAATTGAGTTTACCCTGTACTATATTGAAAACATATTAACACATTATGAGGTTTTATCTTGTGAAATTGATGACTGCAACACATGTGAAAAGTTGGGATAGTTGACTGTTTGTAACATCACCTTTTCTTTTAATTACACTTATTAAGCATTTGTGCACTGAAGACACCGGTTGGTTGTTCAGCAAGCATAATTGTTCCCTATTCATAACTTTATAATGCACCATAACATTCTCAATTGGAGACAGGTCAGGACTGCAGGCAAGCCATGCTAGCACCCGCACTCTGCTTATGCAACTATGCTCTTGTAATCCGGTCAGAATTTGGTTTGGCGTTGTCCTGCTGGGAAATGCCGGGACATCTTTAAAGAAGATGCTGAAGATGCAGCATGTGTTGTTCCAAAATGTGTACCGTATTTTAGCACATAAAGCATGCACCCGATTTGCCTCATCAGATATTAAGGAAACATGTTAAGCTGAAATACAATCTTTTCAGACAACAAAGCTTAATGTCAATATTTTTTCTTTTTGAAATTTACTTTCCATGACGGAATTTTCGTTTATGTTTTGGCCTGTGTGTTGTTATCCCCTCCCCCCAGGGCGCTACAACCATGGAAGCAGCAAACAAATGAACGGGGTCAACAGAGAGATTTTACCCAACCTAAAAAACCTCTGCATGTTTCTAATCGGCTGCATGGCCAGAGACGTAGTTAAACACCGTTGCCTTGTCTTGTCATGGTTGCGCTGATCTTGTTTGTCATGTAAGTTTAGATTCTTGGGAGGAGGGGGCAGAGGTAGACGACTCAGGTTAACGTATAGGCATGTTTGAATATTGAAATGCATGTTGAACCACAATTTATTTCATATTCGACTTTAGGAGTAGCTGGTCTATAAAAACAGTACAGAACAAAAATAATGACTAGTTATCTTGTGTAAAAAACATTCTGTATTGCGCGCCACCAAATATAGTGCACGGGGGGGGGGGCATTCGTAAAAACGTGCATAGCGCGCAGCGGTATATTCGCTAAAATACGGTACATGTCTTTCTACATTAACGGTGCCCTCACCAATGTGCCAGTTACCTGTGCCATGTCGGGAATATTTTGGGAAACATTTGTCAGTCAACACCATTTGCATAGATGAGACTTCTTACACTGAATATAATATACAGTGAATATAATATACAGTGAATATAATATACAGTGAATATAATATACAGTGAATATAATATACAGTGAATATAATATACAGTGAATGTAATATACACTGAATGTAATATACACTGAATGTAATATACACTGAATATAATATACACTGAATATAATATACACTGAATATTTTTTACAGGATTTGCAAAGAGGACATGGCGTGAGTTGTGCTTCAACAGGGTTTGCCAGTTGGTATGCGCTGGGCATAAAATAGTTTCTTATTTCTACATTTTTTCGAAGTGACAGATTGTTTTCATAGCTCTCATACCATAATGACAGTCACTAAGATTTATATATATTTTCTTTTATACAAATTGAAATCCAACTGTAAGGATATCCAGAAGTTGTAATATTTTATCACCCACAACCTGCATTCAGAGGTAAAAAAACTGCAATGGTAAAGTACTTTTGAAGTACAAACTGAACAAGACTAGCGAAACTACATAGACAGGAACACTAATCTCAGTAATGATTGCAATCAATATTACCACTTACAGTTGTCTGTATTAGATCTGAAAAGTAAAAATTATTATTGTTTAATAATTACACAAAGTAATCAATTCATGAATTCACAAAGAAACAAATATATTAAAACACAAAATTCTGAAAAATAAATGTGCAGCACAGCATTCTGGGAAATTGTGATGTTTTTGCTTAACACATCAGTCTTAAAGTAACACTGACAACTATCTCTTGATTTAATACATAAGTGTTAATTGAACCCATCAGTTAACATTGTATAGTTAAAACTGGAAAATCCACACTAGACAATTTGCTTTGTATTTACCTGTATGATTATTTATGTTCTTAAGTTAGTTTTTCTATTAAGGATATCAATGTAATTTTAACATTCACGTGTTCACACCACTCATTTCTAGTGTTTTGTTTTACTTTTTTGTTAGCGCTGATTTCTTCTGTTTTCTTGTCCTTCTCCATACAGCGTTATTCGGTAGCAGTGTATTTAGTCAGAGTCTTTACCTCAGCAGAGCTCTTCAGCCAGCTTAAACACTGCTCAGTAGAGAGTGCTGAACGCTGTCGTGAACGCAGTAAGTCTCACCATTTTCAATCTTCTCTTTTTTTTGGTCTAATGTATTTTTGTGTAATGTGTCATGTTTTCACCTGTGATAAATGTTGTGGAATGTTTAACTAATTTTTTCCCTGAACGTGCCCAGTCCAGGACAAGCTACGGTTTGATCCAGAGAGTGAGATTGCTACCACAGGCTTACGGGTGTCTCTCATTTGTCCTGTGAGTATCTCAACTCATACTGTCCAGCCATAGCTAATCAATCATGCGTCAATTTAGTACAACCAGGCTGCCACACATTTTATCTCTATATCCTAATCCTGAAACATCTCCAATTCAGTACAACCAGGCTGCCACACATTTTATCTCTATATCCTAATCCTGAAACATCTCCAATTCATTACAACCAGGCTGCCACACATTATATCTCTATATCCTAATGCTGAAACATCTCCAATTTATTACAACCAGGCTGCCACACAGTATATATATATCCTAATGCTGAAACCTCTCCAATTCATTACAACCAGGCTGCCACACATTTTATCTCTTTATCCTAATGCTGAAACATCTCTAATTCAGTACAACCAGGCTGCCACACATTTTATCTCTATATCCTAATGCTGAAACCTCTCCAATTCATTACAACCAGGCTGCCACACATTTTATCTCTATATCCTAATGCTGAAACATCTCTAATTCATTACAACCAGGCTGCCACACATTTTATCTCTATATCCTAATGCTGAAACATCTCTAATTCAGTACAACCAGACTGCCATACATTTTATCTCTATATCCTAATGCTGAAACACCTTCAATTCCTCCCCTCAGCTGGTCAAGATGCGGATAGGTGTGCCGTGTCGGGTGCTGACCTGTGCCCACCTGCAGTGTTTCGATGCTATCTTCTTCCTGCAGATGAATGAGAAGAAGCCCACGTGGACCTGCCCTGTGTGCGACAAGCAGGCTCCCTTTGAGCTGCTCACCATCGACGGGTGAGTTGGGCAAGCTGAGACTTGTCACACGATAGCAGCATCACTGCAACTCACTCAGCAGGAATTTGAGAACCATGCTTTGTTTTTAAAGGGATCGTTCACACAAATTGCCAAATTATTTTTTGGTATCCTAGATATGACTGCGATCAGTTGCCATTGATTTGGTATCCGTTGCACTTTTTTTTAAATGCTAGCATTTTAGGTTGTGCTATAACTTTGTGCCATAAATCTATTTTAATTGATTGTATATCATGTATTTTTTGTATATCATATTCCAAGTATTTGGGATGATTTAAACATTATAAAATTATAAACTCAGTCAGACTTGAGCTGCAACTGTTGAAACATTAGCATTTAGAGTTGCAGCCACCGTGAATAATATTAAACCAAAGCATGGTTTGCTGTCACACCATGTTGTTAGATGGCACTATCTCTTTTGCTTGTTCAACATTGGGGAAAAACAGACTGCATTTATGCAGCAATTTGTAGACTCCTGTTTTTACTTGCAGTAGTCTACCTGCACAGATGGCAATATACACATGTTCAAAGGCTTTTGTCCCTCTACGTTCTATTTTATATAGTAATAAAATAATTATCAAACATTTCAATAACTGTATGAAATGTAAACCATAGCAAAGTATTCAACCCATCTTGTTTTTTTGTGTGATATAGTATAGGCCTGAAGAAATGTAACCACCCTGAAATTCATTCAACAATAGATGCCTGACTGTCATATTTATAGATTGGCGGTTTTGAGGCTATACAGTGTTTGTTAACATAGTTTTACCGCGACACTTGGAAACACTATGACTCGTGGTTAGGGAGTCATTTGTAGTCGGAAGGTTGCCAATTCAAACCCAGTCTCTGCAAAATGTTGTGTCCTTGAGCAAGGCACTTCACCCTGCGTTGCTCCAGGGGGATGTCCCTGTACTTACTGTAAGTTTCTCTGGATAAGAATCCCTGTCTGATAAATGACTAAAATGGAAGTTAAATCTTATTTCAGGTTTGTTGTGAAGGTTAGTTTTGTAGATTAAGTTCTTCAAGAATAAAATATGTATATTATGTTAAATAAGCTTTGAGTGGGTTTTGTTTTGGTAGATCTCATCACTGCTTGTGTGTCCATGCATGGTATGTAAGCAGTAAGGCATGAGGTGTGGTATATGGACAATATACTAGAGCTAAAAGCTCTTCTTAGGCACAACACACCCCCGAGATGCCATATTGCTTTTAAATGCTGGTTATCAATGCAATTAGAGCAGTAAATAATGATGTGATGTATACCTATGCAGGGATTGACATTAACGCTTGTCTAGGACAAGTAAAATAAATTGGCGTACAAGTAGAATGTAGACTGCACTTGTTTGACTGTACAAGTAAAAAAAAATTCATTTACTAAGTGCAGAGATTGAGGTAAACAAATTAATCTGCATTTGATGAGTTGAGATGTCTTTTTTTGCCATGAAATCGGTGTGTGTTTGACATGTGCCCTCAATTTTACTTGGTTTTGAAATAGAGCTGTGTTGCTCTTTCAGACTATGAGATTGCTAGCTAACGTTAGCCATTGTGCACTCTTGGGTTACACTCAGGGTTTGAAATGAGGTGGGTCTGGGGAGATCTGTGCCCTTACATAAGTCACTAGGGACCCCCATAAGCATTGTTTTTTTTCAGTTTGGGGGGTCCCTGACATGTTTTACTACTGAATAAAAACATTAAATTTTAGGAACCCCCCCCCGAAGAGTCATAAGTCATTGCGAGCCGTGGTTACACTGACACACAGCTCTGTGTACTTATTCACTCTTAATACTTCATCAAAAAGTAATCTAACGTGTGCACAAAGGTTTGCTTTATTGCACACAAATATTTTACCATAGCGACATTGAAAGTATATCTGAGGTTTAATAGCTGGACAAAACAATTGCGTCTTTGATACAAATGTGCGTGGCAACGGTGGCCGGAGTTGAATGAGCGAGTGTCAGAGAGAAGAAACATCACATTTAGAAGAATTGTGCCAGAGAATATTTATTTATAGTGAGAATTAATCCCATGTTCCTCAGTTTCTGACTTTTATTTACATGCATGAATCTTATTAAAAGTGTGAACTGCTTGAAAATAATAGTCAGATTCAATCCAGCAAGTGACCGATACACTGTGTGCAGAATTATTAGACAAGTTGTATTTTTGAGGATTCATTTTATTATTGAACAACAACAGTGCTTTTGGTTTACTGTTACACAATGTAAATAAACCTCAAACCTGAATATTTACAAAAGTAATTGTGAGTTCTTTGCTGTCTTTGGAGAATATCTATGTATGCACAATTGATGGGCAACTATTAGTGTGCAGAAAAATTATGTAAATACTTTTCCAATCTCACATGTTGGTTTTCATCTGTTAAAGTGAGAACAATAAACAAACAACTGAAAATATACAAACCTTTCTGGCATATCAAATCAGTGACCAGTATAGCCACCCTTCTTTTCAGTAATAGTCACAAGCCTTCCATTCATAGTCATGTCAGTTTCTTGATCTGTTGACGATCAACCTTTTGTGCAGTAGCAACCACAGCCTCCCAGACACTGTTCAGAGAGGTGTACTGTTTTCCTTCACTGTAAATCAACTATTTAAAAAAGGAACCACAAGTGCTCAATAGGGTTTAGGTCAGGTGAGGAAGCCATGTCATTATTCTTTCATCTTTAAGGCCTTTACTGGCTAGCCACATAGTGGAGTACTTTGATGCATATGAAGGAGCATTGTCCTGCATAAAAATCATGGTGTTCTTGAAAGATGAGGACTCTCCTGTACCACTGCTTGAAGGTGTTTTCTAAAAACTGGCAGTAAGTTTGGGAGTTGAATTTGAGTCCATCTTCAACCCGAAAAGGTCCAACTAGCTCATCTTCAATAGCCGCTTTTCCGACCGCAGGGATTTTTGCAGTTCCTAGAACATAACGTTCCTATAACAATTTTTTTCTCGTGTTCCGATAGAAGAAATTGCGGGATTATTTAGTTCCTCGCACCGCCGTTCCTATAACCTTTTTAGCTCCTACTCCAGAGCAGGGTCTTTCCATTTTCCCTTTTCCCAGGTCCACGTTGATTGGTCCAACTTATAAATTACGCCGGTCGCTTCGTTTGTCTGTTGCGTATAATACTACATATTATGCTGGAGACTTCGTCTCCAGCCTAGTTTTTAAACGCCGCGGTTCGAACTCCGTTATTA
>JACXGM010036113.1:0-11485 GCA_016801145.1 Umbra pygmaea
ATGATATTTTAAACTGATGTACCTAAATAGTCAATGCAAATGATATTTTAAACTGATGTACCTAAATAGTCAATGCAAATGATATTTTAAACTGATGTACCTAAATAGTCAATGCAAATGATATTTTAAACTGATGTACCTAAATAGTCAATGCAAATGATATTTTAAACTGATGTACCTAAATAGTCAATGCAAATGACAGTCAGTATAATTTAGGTTATCATGTCACCACACATTAGGTTTTAAGTCAAATTTCATTGAACAATTATTGTTAAAAAATAAAAAACTCTAAATGCACTGTTCCAAATTATTATGCACAACAGAGTTTCAAAACATTGTATAGGTTGTAAAGAACTGAAAATGGTAATTTGTTGAATTGGCAGCATTAGGTCATATTTACTGAAATCAAAAGCTATTTCAATCAAACACATCTTAACTTAGGGCAAGTTACATGTTAACATAGGACCTTTTCTTTGATATCACTTTCGCAATTCTTGCATCCATGGAACTTTTTGAGAATTTTTGCTTGAATATCTTTGCATGATGTCAGAATAGCCTCCCAGAGCTGCAGTTTTGATGTAAACTGCCTCCCACCCAGATCTGTTACTTGAGGATGCTCCAAAGGTTCTCAATAGGGTTGAGGTCAGGGCAGGATGGGGGCCACACCATGAGTTTCTCTCCTTTTATGCCCATAGCAGCCATTGACACAGAGGTTTTCTTTACAATATGAGATGATGCATTGTCATGAATGAAGATGATTTTGCTATGGAAGGCACGGTTCTTCTTTTTGTACCATGGAAGAAAGTAGTCAGTCAAAAACTCTTTATACTTTGCCAAGGTCATTTTCACACATTCAGGGACCCTAAAGGGGCCTACCCGCTCTCTCCCCCCCTAAAGGGGCCTACCAGCTCTCTCCCCATGATTCCGGCCCAAAACATGACTCCACCTTCTTGCTGACATTGCAGCCTTATTGGGACATGGAGGCCATCCACCAACCATCCACTACTCCATCCATCTGGACCATCCAGCGTTGCACGTCCCTCATCAGTAAACAAGACTGTTTGAAAATTTGTCTTCATGTATTTCTGGGCCAACTGCAACCATTTCTGCTTATGAGCATTGGTTAGGGGTGGCCGAATAGTAGGTTTAAGCCTGACCATGGGTTCTCTGACTTTCCCCGGGCCTCCTGCACGAGGCAGCGCAAAATTTAATATCGCTTCAGGTTAAATATGTTAGATTATCTATCCTGCTGAGTCGCTCTCCAGCGACTCCTTGTTTTCAGATCAGGTGCCTGTAAATTCAGTCGCGGGAGAATAGTTGTTGAACGTAATCATTCCGTGCATGATCCGACTAAAGGCTACCGTCGATGTGCATTGAAACAATAATTGACCAGCTCTTTCGACATGTGGCTGGATGAACCATGTGTGCGTCCCTTGTCGTCCCACAGATCTGTACAAGGAGTTGCAAGGCAGGATTAGAGAGGGAATTGGGAAGAGAGGAAAATCTGGGGAAAACAATCACAGAAAAAAACAAAAAAACAATGGTCCAGATTGTAGTGTTAGGGCCTGTAGTTTTCGGGCCTTTAGACCTCCATTCATGGTTGGAATCAGGTCTGCACTCTACTCCCTTCTTGATTCATAGATGACCCACAAAATGACCTATATCATTAATTTATGGCTTTTGCGGCAACACCAGAAAATGTAGGGCATAAAATGCTAATTATGTTTTTGTAGTGTCTTCGAAAACATCCACCGTGCACCGACATCTTACTCACGTGGGATGTACTTCTTTGATCCCTCTCTCTAATGATGCCTGAAATTATTGCACAGGTCACTTTGTAGGGCAAATTAAGTGCATTGTTTATTTAATAAATGTACTTTAATGAGACCCCGATGAATCATGTATAACAGGCTGATGGCTTATATCAACTTATATCAATGAGAATAACTAACAAGGTGAGTAAGCAAGCCTGGGACTAGGCCCTGGTTAAGAAATCCTGGTCCTATTCATAATAATAATAATAATAATAATACATTTTATTTCTAATGCGCTTTTCTTAAACCCAAAGCGCTACAGTAGACAACACATACTGTAAACAACACATACTGTAATGGCAATTTGGCTCCATTTTATCCAAGCTGTTTCCTTGTTAAACACTTGCCCAATAGATATAAACACAGAAAAATGACACTTTTTTACATACAGTATAGACTTTAAATAATTATTATGGTATGTATGGTTTGAATTCCAGTGAAAGCTTGGGCTTCTCCACTTTCACAGATAGTTTTATACATATTAACATGTCTCTCTTTGGAAAGTGGACCAATTACAGTTCTTCTCTCATTTTGGGAAGTAGTGTCTGTGCCAAACATAGCTTCAGCCATGTGCTTTTCTTTTTAGAGAAGTATGCCAACCAATCGGAATTCACTACTCAAAAAACACTTTAAAATTCAATTTTTTTTAATTATTCATTAAACACAAGTGACAAAAACAAATATTCATTTTGTAACACGACCGCCAATATTTCTAACTACACACCATCTGTGGCAAAAAAACACCCAAATAAAATGTGTCAAGGCTTCACCACCGTCTGACCGATAGATTTTTTGTTGTTGTTTTTTATTGACCTGGTTTATGTGCATATTAATCATATTTCTACGCCTCGTGCTCCCCCGGTAGCGCTGGGATTTCAAAGATAACTGTCGGCTGCTTATAATACACAGATAATCACTGAAATGTGTTTCAAGGGCCTTCCTGCAACGGTCCCTTTTAATTAGGCTGGCTGCATGATTTACGCACACACCGAGTTAAAGCAAGCAAGCACATCTATTAAAGAGGAAAAGGCTTGAACAGAGCCTGTCGGATTGTGAGTGGGGGGGTGGGGAGCGAGAAGGGTATGGGGAATTATGCATCTACTGTATTCCATGTGTTATCGTAGAAAAGTTACGTTTTAGATTCAACAGCCAGATAAACAGAGACACACTACTGAGGAATCAGAAGCCAGCAGGGGGGTAACGCTGAAGAACAACTACACTCTATGGCTCATCATTTAAACATGATATTATTCAAGAATCAATGGCTGTAATATTAATTTATAAGTCCAAAAACAGATGCGAAAGCCCCAAATGGCCCCTTCAGGATATAGGACAGATATTCTACCAAACGTTTGAATATAGTTAGTGAACCAAAATCACAATGTCTAAAACTATAGGTCTTAAAACATTGTATATCTAATTGTTCAGTAGGACACACTAGCCCCTACTCTACACACAGCAAAATCGCCAGTGTTAAATCAACTCTGAGAGTGTTAAAGTTACAGAGTTGATTTAACACTGGTGATTTTGCTGTGCACAGTGTACATTATGCCCAATCTAATGTGCATTCAGTATGGCAATACCACACAATTTTAACTTGCATCCAATTACTTGTATAGTTGACGTGTATGGTTTTCATTATCTTACAACACTAGCTGGCTCTTACACACACACAGTGAAGAAAACAGTCTCTATTGACACTCATGCATTGTACTGTTCATTCCCTGTATTCCCTATATTATCTGGAAATAATTATTTTTCAGGAAAAGCACAGAACACAGCAGCCATTTTAGTTTGTCCTTAACATCTTCTGTTTAAAAGCAACTTGCCATGTTGCTTTAATCTTAACAGTCCTTGCAATTGAATCATGAAAAGGCAATATGACGGAAATATGATCATGTGTTGATGTTTACAAATTGTTTTGATAAAACACTGAGTATTTTGTTTTGTTTTGATGAAACTGAGTATAAAATTTGTTTTTTGACCATGCGTAATTCACTGTATTTTGAAAGCGTCCAATGTCCTTAAAGTAGATGATAATGGTATTTGCGTGAGGTGTACACAGTGACTGTACCGTTTCCTCCACCTACTGTCCCTCAGGTAGATGCAGCTGAGACATATGAAAAGATGTGTTCGTCATCAGAGCTGTTGATCCACACCAGCCCACCCTGTCCTGAAGCTACTGGACCGCGACAGGATGGCTGTCATTGTTATTGCCCAATATATCATTTATCTACAAGAAGGTCTGAAACCCTGACTGCATTCACTTGTCATTAGAACCCTGTGTTCTCTATGGGATTATACATCTTATTTTGGGATTTGTCTATTGGTTGGCAGACTTAGGCAAAGTGATACACTGCAATAACCTGCTTTTCTGAAATGATGACATGCTCTTATTTTAAACAAAAAGACAGAGAAAATATCTATGTTTAGCAGCCTACTAAATAAGCTAATTGTAGGTTATATTCAGTAATACATAACAACCTTATAGCTAGAGCGATATTCTTTGTTAAACATTTGGTTCCCTTCTGCAATACCTATGGTCTTTCAATGAAGACAATGTCACAAAGATAATGCAGAGGGCTGTGTGGTGTTTTAAAAGATAATGTCACAAAGATAACGCAGAAGGCTGTGTGGTGTTATAAAAGACAATGTCACAAATATATTGCAGAAGGCTGTGTGGTGTTATAAAAGACAATGTCACAAATATAACGCAGAAGGCTGTGTGGTGTTATAAAAGACAATGTCACAAATATAACGCAGAAGGTTGTGTGTTGTTATAAAAGACAATGTCACAAACATAATGCAGAAGGCTATGTGGTGTTTTAAAAGACAATGTTACAAATATAACGCAGAAGGCTGTGAGGTGTTATAAAAGTAAATGTCACAATGATAATGCAGAAGGCTGTGCGGTGTTATGAAAAACAATGTCACAAAGATAATGCATAAGGCTGTGTGGTGTTGTAAAAGACAATGTCACAAAGATAATGCAGAAAGCTGTGTAGTGTTATGAAAAACAATGACACAAAGATAACGCAAAAGGCTGTGTGGTGTTATAAAAGACAATGCCACAAAGATAATGCAGAAGGCTGTGTGGTGTTATAAAAGACAACGTCACAAAGATAATGCAGAAAACTGTGTAGTGTTATGAAAAACAATGTCACAAAGATAATGCAGAAGGCTGTGTGGTGTTATGAAAAACAATGTCACAAAGATAATGCATAACACCACACAGCCTTCTGCATTATCTTTGCGGTGTTATGAAAAACAATGTCACAAAGATAATGCATAAGGCTGTGTGGTGTTATGAAAAACAATGCCACAAAGATAATGCAGAAGGCTGTGTGGTGTTATGAAATACAATGTCACAAAGATAATGCAGAAGGCTAAGTGGTGTTATAAAAGACAATGTCACAATGATAATGCAGAAGGCTGTGCGGTGTTATAAAAGACAATGTCACAAAGATAATGCAGAAGGCTGTGTGGTGTTATGAAAAACAATGTCACAAAGACAACGCAGAAGGCTGTGTGGTGTTATGAAAAACAATGTCACAAAGATAATGCAGAAAACTGCGTAGTGTTATGAAAAACAATGACACAAAGATAATGCAGAAGGCTGTGGTCTATGAAAGGGTGGCAGATACCTTAGTGACTACAGCATCTGATGAGTAACTGTACATTAGACAGGTGACCATAATTGTAACTGTAAGTTGCTCTGAATTATATTTAGTAACTGCTAAATGGCTCTGAATTATATTTAGTAACTGCTAAATGGCTCTGGTAAATTCTGAAAGTTTGGCAAAGACATGAAACATCTAGTGTTTAGACTCCCGTAGCAGGTAAGCAGTGTATGAACTTCTACCAGCAATGTCTGGGTTTGGTGTGCTAGTAATCAAATATAGTAGCATCTCCTGGTTCTGCTCTAGTGACTCCTTGCATCTACACAAGCCATTATATCGGATTAGGATTTGCCTTCACATTAGCTATCTTTTTTCTTCTCTCGAAACCACACAGTTGTTTTGTTGTTGCAGTGAACTGTTCCTTTACCATGATTTATGACAACAGAAGAATGAGGTGACTTAAGGAACTGAAATGCTCAACTAATCTTTGTTAGTTTTTTCATCATCTTACGTAGTGCTGCTCTGTTGATGTAAAAAACAGTATGACTAAACCATCTGATATGTTGATGGGGGAATTATGCATTGCCATTATTTACAGACAATTTGTATTCATTACCACAGCTCACCTACTTACAGTACATGGTATTTATGAGTTTCACAATCTCCAGTCTGGACCACAATTCATCCAAAAGTTTTATTAGATTTTCCTAGCCCAGGAGAAGACAGAAAACTCTCTTAAGGATAAAATGTTTATTGATCAAGGTGACTTGGCATGTAAATCCTTATTTGTATGTGCGGTGCTGTCTGTCCAGGCTTGGCGATGGTAGGGGAGGAATCCATCACTATTGGCATGTAGACTTGATTACAAAAGAGACTCTAAAAGTCTCATAGACCTATGATAAAGAACTCTGTCCTGCCCTCTTTACTTGGGCATCACTCAGAGTAGATTGTCTGCTGGATGGGACAAGAGCCTCACTACAAAACGCCCCACTTCCCGTCTTCCTTTTGGCGCAGTCACCTTAACTTAAGCTAGCCTCCCTCTGAGCCACTACAGCCCATGTCCTGGGCCTAAAAAGGAAATAATGCAATGGTGTTCGATGTGGGGGGAGGGGCAAAGCAACTGGTTTCTTAAGGGTGGGAGATTAAAGGTGTAACTTTCTTGTCGTGTTTTGGACTATTGTGGATGAATTTGATCTTGGTGTTGGTAGGTGGGAGTACTTGTAGCTCCGGGGCAGAGATGGAGACTCGAGTTTGAGACTCGGACTCGAGTCACACTTAAGCCGCACTCACAGTGACTTCAGACTTGAATTGAGATTCGTACTCAAAAGACTTCAGACTCGAGATGCGGGACTTGTGAACAGTCTTCATTTTTAGCAATCGACTGATGAGCTGAATGTTATTCCCCTCCCTGCATGACCTATAACCTACCTACCTAACAGGAAATAATGACCACGTAATATGATGTGTGGGTATCTGCTGTGCATGGCCACAAGTGAGAGAAGACAACAAACATGTCAACCGCAACGGCAGCTGCTGTGTCATTCATCATAAGCTTTGGCTCTAAAAGCATCATATAACAAGGCCCAAACAAAAGAAGCGCTGAATGCAAAATATGTGGTATTAAGATAAAGGATTCTGGCTCAACCACATTTAATTTTACCAGGCACCTGAAAACGCACCCTGAAGGTTAGCAAACATGTTTAGCTCAGCATTGGCCATCTAACGTTAGCTTGCTTCTCGCTTTAGCTACCAATGGTAGGTTAACCCCACCTGTCATTCACTAGATGTTCTAAAAAGATGAATGAGCATTTGTTTGCTTGCCAAACTTGTGGTAGTCGATTAACGTAATAATTTACAGTACGTCCCACTGGCTGCCAACATGTTAATTATTCATGTTTGCTGCGAACAGGTTACAGGTTTATTTAGTTAACGTTACACTGGATTTGAGGGTCTGGGGGATGTGTTGATTTACGCTCTTGAATGTAAAAATAGGTTACAGTTATTATTGCTAATAATTTTTGATAAACTGTCTATAACAATTTTTCCAGTTCTTCTCTCAGAACATTGTGTTTTGCAGCAATAGTGTTTAGCATTTTGCTAGAAAGTGATGTTTTGCGGTTTGCTCAAATTGGGAGGATGTTAATTATGGCACGGTGAGGTATAAGATTTTCTGTATTTATTCATATGGCCCCACTGAGCCTGCACAATAGAAGGCAGGAGGCAAGGTCTGTAATTATGATTCAGCAACAGACAAGCAAGTTCTTTCTTCTTTAGTACCTCAATATTTGGTCTGAACTTTACCATATGTCCATGTTATAAGGCAAAATACAGTTATTAACTTTAAAGTAAAGCATTCCCAGTGATTTTGTCATATTACATTAGCCGGTTTACACTGATTATATACCATACAATTAATCAAAGCTGATACTGTATTCTAATAGATAAAGGAGTCATAACAACATATTACATGCTTTGAATTCCTTATATATTGCTATGTAGTTTTCTAAGCAGCCGGTATGGAACGCAGCAGGTGATACGACACTCAATATAACCCCAAAATACAAGGATTTGAGACTTGATTTGGACTCTAGCGCAGAAACATGAGACTTGACTTGGACTGTAGCTAAAAGACATGAGACTTTATTTGGACTCTAGCTCAGAGACTTGACACTTGACTTGGACTCTAGCTAAAAAACTTGAGACTTGATTTGGACTCTAGCTCAGAGACTTGACACTTGATTTGGACTCTAGCTAAAAAACTTGAGACTTGATTTGGACTCTAGCTCAGAGACTTGACACTTGACTTGGACTCTAGCTAAAAGACTTGACACTTGATTTGAACTGTAGCTCAGAGACTTGACACTTGATTTGGACTCTAGCTTAGAGACTTGAGCTTAGAGACTTGCAACTTGATTTGGACTCAAGCTCAGAGACTTGTGACTTAATTTGGACTCTAGCTCAGAGACTTATCAGAATCTCTGCTGTGAGTTTGTAAAGCCATATAAACACATGCTCTAGAGCAGGGGCATGCAAAGAACCAACCTTCAAAGTCGATTTATGCCTAGAAACGAATGATGCAACTGTTGTAAAGACAAAGTTCTGCTGAAAATAATGAGGTGTGATTTGTACATGTGTGTTAATAACAGCGTCTCAAATTTGTGTACTTTTCAGCAACTTTAGTTGACTAAAAACATTACAGACAGGAAGCAGGAAGTGAACATGCCTGGGGGGTCAGGCTAATATGGATTCTACAGTGATGGTGATCATATTTTACATGTATTTTACTATAGTTAACAAAAAATGTATTCTATTTAAATGACTTTCCATATCCACTGTTGTTGATTCACAGGTGTCGGCGAGTAGGCTAAATGATCTTGAAACAAACGGTAGTGATTAAAAAGTCAAACAAGCAAATGGGTGTTAGAAAACAAAACATTTATTTTCTGTAGGCTACACATGTAATGGGGGGGTTAATTTAATGAAATAACATTTCCTATTATTTCATGCATTGCTATATAACAGTATGTGGCCCTTCGCTTGGTATCAAAAGCTCAATGTGGCCCTCAAGCAAAAGGTTTACCCACCTCTGCCCTATAGACTTTATCCTACATGCATCCATTGCTATACAACTAACATGACCTAGAAATTGTTTACATGAATGACGGCACAGCATCTGATGTAATATTTAGTAAAGCCAAAGGTTTGTTTTGCTAATTGCTTTGGACGAAACACAATCGATTGCCTAGCTGTTCAATGCCCTTTACAGCCAAAACATCCACCTAAATTAGGAATATTAAATCAATGTCAACCAAAGCTTCTGTCAGAAATGTCCACACCATTTGGTGTTGTATATTCACTACTGAATACAAAGGCCCAATTTAGCAAATACAACATTTTTTTCACTTTAGAAAATAGAAATGTTATGTGGTAACATTACAGTCTTTCAGTCTTTTACTTCCTCTAATACTTTCAATATTATTCTGTCTATCAGGCCCAGGCTTTGTAACATCCAATTGGAAAATGCTAGCAGGCTCCCCCAATTCCAGCTCTTTAGAGGTCTGGGGTGCATACACTGTTCTCTAGTCTTCGATGCAAAGCCTTGTGCGTAGTCTTCTGGGCTGACTGAAGAAGAAACATATTTGATGAAATATTCATAGAGTTAAGGGAAAACCTTCCTTAAAATAAAATTTTTGCCTTGCGTGTGCTATGGTTTGCTGCTCTGAATACAATTCTTAGTCATATAATAGTATTGCTGAGGGCGACGGATAATATTCTGAGACCTGCAGGCTGTTGGGTGCTGGTTGTAGTTTAACACTGTCAGCAGCTAGAGTAAAGTAGATGTGATGTCTTACAATACAGGAGCTCCAAATGGTACTTAGGATCACTGGGCCTACGGCTATTTGTCATAACTTTTATCATGTATTACCTTGTGTGGCATAAAACATGGCCAGTTAGGATTATTTTTTGTGTCAAACAAAACATTTCAGAAGATTGTCCAATCTCTTGGCAGTCCACTCTCAGAATAATTCCAGCATCCAAACAGTGCACTATGCAGCTAGAATCTGATGAATAGAAAGCGACATCTGTTGCCAAAGAAAGAAAATGTGTAATGACATTCAGCGACTTTCATTGGTACCACAACTGTGGCTGGCTGAATTGATGAGTCCACTTCACTATGCTACATCTCAGCCACTTATCTCCGCCCGATGAAAAAGCATGGTGTTCCCATCTACCCACAATGTATTTCGGGGGTGAACTGCGCACTTCAAGACAATTCTCAAATGTTAATTCAGCTTTTATGCTGTAATGTTAAATCATGGTGGTGTTGGCAATATTTATCTTTAAAAGTTGTTTTACTGTTTGGGATAGAATCACGTTTTACCTTCAATTAAGTTTATCCCCCACGTTATCAGGCAAAAAGGCCAAATTCAAACAACCTTTTTTTAGATTCTAGCATGGGTGTATAATTCTGGAATACATTAAAAACTGATTTGAAATGAGTTCTCCCCATCACAGACACCTCATCATTTGGAAGGGCAATCTTTCCTTTAACGGTTGAAGACTGATGCCTCGCTGAATATTCTACCTTATTCACTGTGCAGCACACATTTACAGGGGAACAACAAACAAAATTCTATCATTTGTCTACAGTATGTTCCTAAACTGCTTGAATTCATTATTTGACACTCTGGCTCAGGGGCGTAGCAAGCTATTCGAAAGTGCGGGGGATGGATGTGGTTTGTTTATTAACTATAAAAATTATGAATACAATGACAGAAGGGTACAAAAGGTATAACATACAAGATATGAAAAGGCTGGCAAGAAATTGCTGATCGTTTAAATGTGTAGCAACTACTTAGAAATGTACACTCACCTAATTATTAGGAACACCCGGTCAATTTCTCGTTAATGCAATTATCTACTCAACCAATCACATGGCAGTTGCTTCAATGCATTTAGGGGTGTGGTCCTGGTCAAGACAATCTCCTGAATTCCAAACTGAATTTTGAGCCTGGCATGGTTGTTGGTGCCAGACGGGCCAGTCTGAGTATCTCACAATCTGCTCAGTTACTGGGATTTTCATGCACAAGCATTTCTAGGGTTTACAAAGAATGGTTTGAAAAGGGAAAAATATCCAGTATGCGGCAGTCCTGTGGGCGAAAATGCCTTGTTGATGCTAGAGGTTCAGAGGAGAAGGGGCCGACTGCTTCAAGCTAATAGAAGGGCAACTTTGACTGAAATAACCACTCGTTACAACCGAGGTATTCAGCAAAGCATTTGTGAAGCCACAACACGCACAACCTTGAGGCGGATGGGCTACAACAGCAGAAGACCCCACCGGGTACCACTCATCATCACTACAAATAGGAAAAAGAGGCTACAATTTGCAAGAGCTCACCAAAATTGGACAGTTGAAGACTGGAAAAATGTTGCCTGGTCTGATGAGTCTCGATTTCTGTTGAGACATTCAGATGGTAGAGTCAGAATTTGGCGTAAACAGAATGAGAACATGGATCCATCATGCCTTGTTACCACTGTGCAGGCTGGTGG
>JACXGM010036114.1:0-11485 GCA_016801145.1 Umbra pygmaea
AGAGGTCTGTGTCCCCTGTTCCGTCTAGCCCCTAGAGAGAGGTCTGTGTTCCCTGTACTGTCTACTCCCACACAACAGTTGGAGACCATTGATCGTTGTTTCTTTTATGCTTTGCAATATCCAAGATAGCTTGTGTCAAAGTGTCTCCTCATTCAATATTTGAAATTTTATCAACATCTCACTTTCTGTTTGTTCTTTTAGATCGCTTGAAGTATGAATCCAAGAAATCCAAGACCAGTCATTCATTCGCCAGCATGGAGAATTCCACACCCGGTAGATATACACATCTTGTGTACAGCTAACCTCGTGAGGACAAGAAATCATAAAATCCATGTTACCTAAACTTAATCTCACCCTAACCTCAATAACCTAACATTATGCCTAAACCTAACCTCTCACTAATTCCTAAACTTAACCCATAATGCCCAAACCTGAAAGTACCCTGAATTATATATAAACTTAAACCTAATTGTAACCTTGGCCCTAAACTTAACCCCTAAGCCAGAAATGGACTGTCCTCACAGGGACCATCAAAATTACTTGGCTCCAGTCCCTGAATCGCTAGCCACTCCCACTTCTTAAATTTTTATTTGGACAATTCAGGGTCCTGCATCGATTGCTTCAGTTGCACTTTACCCATTTCCTTCTCCGACCGAGCCAATCAGCATAATCTATCTGATTGAGGGTGTTGGACAATATGTGACAATTTGTCAACAGGTGTTAGGTAGTTTGTTCACATTACATTAGTCAGTTGGTCAAGTCGCAATTATGCATGACTTATGATTGGTTAGGACTAGAACTACGTCTTTGACAACGGCCATCATGGAAAACTGCTGCTATGAAAGTAACTTCAGATATGGAATTCCACATTCAGTTCTCAATATCAGGCTTACTGGCACAAAGTCCAAATTTTGGCATTTTTTGTCTAGTATTTCTGTCCTTGTGAAGACTTCTGGTGCTAATATAATCTGTTGAACCAAAACACAGACGGACCCTTTAATATGACCCACCGGTCTGAAGAACACCTGGGTGTGGTGAGAAATAATGTATGATAGTTGTTGGATGGACCATTCCAAAGTAGCTTGTTGAATGACTAGTTCTCTTTAATACTGTAAGTGGGGTGTGTCTGTGTTATATTCTTACATTTCTGTCTTTTGCAAAACTTTGTTTCAGGAGAACAATGTGGCATGCCAGGTTCGCTGGAGGCCTGTACTGCCGTGTCAGATGAGGCCATGTTCCGAGACAAACTCAAACACATGGGCAAATGTAAGGAGTCTTCTACTGTCTTAAAAAACACTAGCTGTCTCAAGCAATGACCTGTGAATTAACACAATTTAGGGCACAGAATATGATTGAAAACCTTTTTATTACACACTGACTTCTCTTCCACCTAGCAACAAGAAAGAAGCTGTTTGAAATTGCTAGATCGTTCTCAGAGAAGACAAAGAGGAGAAAATCAAAAAGAAGAACACTTCTAAAGCACCAGGCGTATCCTTTGTCAGTCAGTTGATTGGATGGGTTTTCCTTTTGCAGTGAGGTCTTATAAACCATTGGTCCCAAACACAGTGGAACAAGTTACTAGTAAAGGTTTAAGCACCCCTGCTGTGTACAGTTTTAGGTGGGAAATCCAGTGTAATGCCTTTATAGATTTAAACGGCCAGCAGTGTAATATGAATACATTGGGAGAGATGTGTGGATGTTTACTCTCTGCTATAGAGATAAACATACATGGCTTGAGGCGTTTCCCTTGACCATGTCCTATTTCAGGCTAGGCACAGCCAACTCCACAGCAAACCTCCTGGATGATGTAGAGGGAAGCCCAGAAGACAGCCAGCACAGAAGATCAGCCACTCAGGAAGACCAAAAGCAACACAAGGAGCAGTTGTCATGGTAAAAACAGTGTCTCTCCCACTCAAGAATTATACCACTTTATAATCTGTGTATGCACTCTCCTATATGCTTAATTATGTAACTAAATGTTGAATGCCTGAATTGCTACATGTGTAAATATCAACATGTCAAAGTGTAGGTATTCCAAACATCCTGTCTTTTAATGTATATATTAACCTTTACTCACTTTATGTGAACACAAAACACACTAGTGCAAAGAGAGCACTTCTTCTATTCTTCTCCTATGGTTTATTGGCGGATCGATTCTCACGGTGCATATACCGCCACCGACTGTACGGGAGTGTGTGGCCAGTCACGGCCCACCCAATTCACGTCTCCCCAACACACCCCACCACCCCAAGAAATTTAAATACTGCCCACCCCCACCACCCTGGACAAATCCTCCGGAACACCCGTGATCACCCCTCTCACCTTGCCGCACTCCCAGGCACCAGACATTTCACCTTACCCAAATCAACACATCCAACTTCAGCAACTTATCTCTTTGAGACACACTACCAGGGTGGGAAATTAACTTTTTTGACGAAATTTTACCAGCCACTTTTTCCCAAATTCAAATACATAAAAGAAAATGCACTAGCATATTCTATATTGCTTCAATGCATTTAATTCACTATGAATACATGTGTTATTAATATAGGTCGATTACTAAAGGGACATTTAGTGAAGACAAGTCTGAGATGAATAATTTTCAGATGATTGATGAATTGTGCTAATCTGTTAGCTAATTGTATGACCTAGTACCGTATTTTAGTCAGCTACTTTTAAATCACTCATGCAGCAGTAGGCAGTTTCATCTTTGAGAGGTGTAAAACTTTGCTGTTGTAACTCTTGACATATGACAATATATTTACACATTTGTAAATTAATTTCCTAATAATCTGTTTGTAAAACATCTGGGATTACTAATAAAAATATTGAAGCATTGCTAAGGCTAAATGAATTACATTTACATTTTAGTCATTTATCAGACAGTCTTATCCAGAGTGACTTAAAGTAAGTACAGAGGCATTGTTCTTGGAGTAATTTAGGGTGAAGTGCCTTGCCCAAAGACAACAACATTTGGCACAGCAGGGATTCTAACCCGCAACCTTCTGACTCTAGTCCGACTCCCTAACCACTGAGCCATCTGACCCCCAAATATTTCCCATCAAAGCTGCAAGTACTTCTTCAATAATGAAACGAAACATAATACAACATTAAATATAATAACAAACCATATTACGGCGATGTAAGATACCTGAATTAGAATCCATTGTTAATAGTTTAAGTTACACTTGAGAAGTTGGACATTGCGCGTGTAATTGTCTCTGGTAAAATGAAAGTGGCGTTTATCAGAATCCAATCCTTATTACAGACTAAAGTGACAGCTGAATCCTCCAATGAGCCTTTTCGCACATTTCGCACTGTATGTGTGTGTTTTTCTATTTGCGATAACATAAAATCGTATCATAATCACAAGACCTTCCCCATATCTGTAATTATACACGTTTTTTCCTTGATATTTTCTATATTGACTTAATCTATCCTACTCTGGCTTAATACTGGGAACTGAATTCACAGACTAGCTCCGCGAAAACCAATCAAATATGCACCTCGGCAGAAGTACGTCTTTCTTTGTTAATGAGTAAGATTCCGCATTTTTTTTACCACCACGGTATCCAGACTGCCCCCTCCTCGCAACTGTCTCTCTCGCAAATAAAATCCTTGAAGTTCGGCGAGCTCCTGCGCCAACTCGGCCGCACTGGAACCCCACACGAACGCCATGCCAATCAGTCCTAATCATCAGCCGCGCCCCCAGAGAGACCACCAAGAAAACAGTTGGGTTTTAAACTGAGGGAAATGTGAGCTGATTGGCTGATAGGGACAGTAGCAGGTGTGGGTAAAATGGAAACGTGACCTAAATGATCAACATGTAAATGTACTGTAACTACTGTAATCAAAGCTGCGGTCAGGAGCCTTTTTGACTATAACCTACAAATGTCATAATTAACTTTCATTTCAGATCCTCAGAAATTCATCAGGGTTTCCATGGTGACATAAGAATGACCCATGGCTGGTTGCCAAACAGCACTGGCGGTGTCTCTCTTCCCCAACATGGACCACATTCTCAGGCCCAGAGGTGATTTGGGACCATCCCTTCCACGAGACTGCCCTCAAAAGAACACCACTCTGACTCTTAATACCTGCATTGGATTACATTAGAATCTCTGTTATCATAACTCTTGTTAATATATGATTTAATATAAAAGGGCAGATGCATTAGTCTTGTGACAGGTCTGTTTCTTTTATTTCTTTTATGATGATCTTACCATTTGGACTTATATGGTTCCACCAGTTTAATCTCTTTTACAAGAGTAGGACACTCTACAGTCAACATGTCCACACGTCCTTCTGAAATGTCCCATAATAACCTGTTTTCGCCCCTAGATTCCATGTGTTGCTATGCCCATTGGGTGACTGTTGAAAATGGACAGTAACCAGTGATGGCATGGGACATTTTTAAACAACACCACACATAGACTCACACCTCAGTCACTGTTGAGGTTCAGGGGTCAGGACACAGAAACAACTTCTAAACAGGGACCCTGACGTTACGGTCAACATTACCGATGACCCCGGTTCCCCTTGTGAAACTTGAGTTCCTCTGAGCAATTTAGCAGATGATATTATCCCAGATGGATGGACAGGCAGACAGCTGGAGCTGCGTGTCAGTGGATGGGCTGTTTTCAAGTTGCCCTACTCAAAGTCCAACACTCGATTCTGCTGAAGCACTTGTATGAAAGTGGCCTTCCAACTTCATTTCAAGAAGTCTTGTGCTTATTCTTCATACAATTTAATGTCAACTGAAATGTCCCTCCAGCTACACTTACTGCCATTTCTCCCTATTCTCATAATTATTTTTCACGATTGCATTTTTATTTTAACTCTATCGCACTGACAGTATGGAAAGGCACATATTGCTATTTTCCAGTGTTCTTAATAATAACGGAAACATTTAATTAGTAGAGCTATTTGCTGAACATATATGCCAGTGACGTGTGCGTTGTTAATACACATTAGTTTTGCTTTGTGATTTAATGGGGATTCTGGTCAAAATAAGCATTTTTATTGGTTGAGGTTTTTCTAAACCATACTTAAAAATGATGCCTCTATGAGGACTGTCATTGCTCTGGATTTTCATGATACTGTTGGCTGTTTCAGTAAAAAATTGACTGCTCATGACCCACTTCTGTAATATCATGAGCTTCAACAGTGTATCTCAGTGGTTCTCAAACCTCTCCTGGGGACCCCCAGCCATGCCATATATTAGATCTATCCCACGGCTAGCACACTTGAGTCAACTTGTCAACTAATCATCAAGCTCTTACCTATTTGAATCAGGTGAGCTGGGCTAGGTATACAAGTGGCCGGCTATTTTCATACTGACATTTCACACTCTCCGTTTTCAAAAATAACATCATGCACACCTGTCCGTTTTCAGGAATGTGTTCACTTACACGAACCTGTGTATATGCGGTCATGTGCATGCCAAACGTGTAGGCGGCAGTGTAACGAAAGGCTGAAGCCCACGTTAGTCAATCAGATTCCTGAAAATAGCCAAATTAAAATGTAAACAGGTCGCACTTTTGGCGCAGGTGCAAGTTCTGGTGAATACTGTGACGTCGGCTGCCTAAACCTCAGTTTTTCTCAGTTTACATGCAAACGTGCAAACTGAGTTTTCCAAAATCTTCAGTTTTTAGAAAGAATAGTTTTCAGAGGAGAATTCTCTGTTTGTGTGTAAACAAAGGGCACAAAAGAAGGGAAATGTCATTTTTCAAAATATCCATGTACGTGTAAACGGGGTCTAGGGGTACAACAAAACTGTGAGACAGCCAGGGGTTTCTCCAGGAGAGGTTTGAGAACCACAGGACTATCTGATGTGTCCAGCTAGATTTAAAAGTTTTTAAACTCAATCTTTTTGAGCCAGTAGGCTAGAGCTGTCAATCCAGTTCCACGGAGGGCCTAGTGCAGTGGTCCTCAAACCCTTCCATGGAGGGCCTAGTGTATGCAAGTTTTTGCTTTTACCTTGTAAAAGCCTGATGGAGTAGCTCACTAATTGGTTAGTATCTCCCCTCACCTGGCAGTCTAGGTCCTAATTATGCTCTAATTGAAGGGAAAGACCAAAAACCAGCATACACTAGGCCCTTTATGGAAGGGTTTGAGGATCACTGGCCTAGTGTATGCTGGTTTTTGATCATTCCCTTCAATTAGTGCCCAATTAAGACCCGTATCGCCAGGTGAGAGTAGATCCTAACCGATTAGTGGCATAATCAGTCAGTCAGTTACAAGTTAAAAGCTGAAACCTGCAGACACAAGGTGCTCTATAGAACTGGTCTAACACAGGATCTAGGTAATACGCAATGTTTCTGAATTCTTTTCATAGTGTACAATTTTCTCATTCAAAAGGAGGGAACTGCTGTAGAGAAAATGGAGGAAGCGTTCTACACCATACTCATAATTCAGTGTTTTGATGTATGTTCTGAGCAAGCAAGCTAAGTGCACATTGGAGAGAAGGTGAATTGGAACACATGCTGTTCCTAGAATGAATTTACATGTAAATTGTTGATTGGCTAACTATCAAAGTAAGGTTATTCTATGATTAAGTTGTATTGAATCTTAACTGGTTTCACAAAAACATATTGGAATTAAGATGGTTCCACTAGTACATTCATAGGAGTCAATTACCAACAGATGTGCCAAGTTTAACTGCAGCACTGAACTAGTTTCACTAATCAAGGACTTGTTTATTAGTAGACAAGTTGAATAAGGTATGCTAGTTCAGGGATAGTTGAAATACCCGGACTGGCTGGGGAAACTCAGAGAGGTTTGACTGCACAAGTAAAACCATAAGGTGGTTCCGATCATTGATTCAGAGTTTTGTTTAATTTGTTTTAAATGTATGTGATGATAGGTAATATGTTGTGCATATGGTTAAATTTGTTAATTTTAGGTTTTAATTGATATGAATATTGTTTTAGGAGGCTATCAGCAGTCTTGTTTAAGTTTGTTTTAGATTAAGTTTGAGGTGGTGCCATTTTGCCCATAGCCAATATGTGTGTTTTGCTCTCAACATTTGTCTCATAATGCTTTACAAGCCCTTCAAACTGTTTGCCAATAAAATTATTATTGCTATTGTCATAAAAATGGATTTGCCACATTGCCATAATGTCTGACCCCAATTAATTTCTGTTATTGAGTGACATATGGTGGCACCATTATTAAGCATAGACAAAATAAGGGTTTGCCTTTACGCTATAATGTTATGTTGTTTACATATTCATATGTTTTCAAAGTAGCTTCCCTTTTACAAGCTATATTTTACTGTACAAGACAAATTGACTATTGATAGTCTTTCCTTTAGTTCCATAGAAGACAGTGTAATGCATATCTGCAGAAGACAGCTTTGTTTGCCAGACAAATGTTTCATTTGTTTATAGCTCATCAGGTCTCTGTCCATTCCAGCGTTACAGGATGTTAGTCAGTCACGAAGTGCTTGCATTTCATTGGTCTATTGCTCCTTATATTATCATTATTGTAACAAAAACACATTTAAAATGTTTTGTATATTCAGTTCCAGATCTGAAAGCGAAGGCAGTTCTGCGCACTCTAGGGCAACACCTGTTTGCATGGTTTTGTGATGTGATTTTAAAATAGCTTGATGTTTGATTATTGCTCCTAGGAACTAACATATGTTATACTCTCAGGGACGTTCCCATCTCCTTAGTACTGTTCTTCCATTTCCAAATAGTCTAACGTGGTAAAGGCACAGTTTAAAAGTAAGAAAATATATAGTTTAGTGATTATTCCACCAAAACCTGGTGGCCAGATCTGCTTTGACATTTCACCTGTGTGGTTCTGCATATAGTTGTGGAGAGAAAGGCATACTGAAAGTAGTTTTACATTAAACATTGTCTGTCTGACAAACAGCAACACAAGTCTTTGTCAATTTTGTTTTTGAAGATTTTTTAGTACATGTCGTCTAGTACTGTATGTTGACTATAGATAGGGGCATTTGCTACTTGATGAATGTATGTGAATAGATATGAGGCCAATAATAGAAGACATGATGTTTACAATACACTTCAGAGTCTGTCATTTTATATGGCTCATAAAAATCCCTACCATAAGAATGTATGCCATATATAGTTTGGGGAGTTACCACCACAGACCTGTTTGTTTTCAGTCTCTTGTATGAAAATCTAGATATGGGTGTGCTGTTTAGAAACATCCTGGTAGCAAAACCTCCAAGCATTTCTGTAGATCTCTGTGTAGATGATTGTAGCCAGTTCCGTCAGTTAATGTTGGTCAATAAAAAACGTTGCTTATTAATGTAGCTGAAATACAGTCAAATGTGTGTCATATTTTGAGAGAATAAGTATCCCTTTTCTACCCACATTTCTCTTGGAAGTTTCTTATCAAGATTTATTTCAGGTCAGAGGTTTCTTGGGATATGAAAAAAAGTAATGTATTGTATCCTTTCTAATGTGATTGTTTTACATGTGTTAAGATTTATTAACAGATTCTGCTCATTAAATTTCCATCAATTCCTTACACAAAATTGTTGCAACTGACTTGTGAAAATTATTTTTATTTTGTCTGGTGGGGCATAAACCTCTGAAACTGGTCCTCTATCCTTGTGTCATATAGCCAAAGCGGTTAACGCGGTGCTTCTCAAACATAACCTGAGGGCTGCCAGCCATGCCACATGCCAGCAGCATGGCGCCCTGTATTTTTTTAACACATTTTGTTTATTATTACTGTGTTGTTGGAACTGGGGCACAAGGTTTTGACTCTACATGCAATAACATATGTGGTTTTCTGTACTGGAAACACCTACTGGTTTGTTTCTAAGGCTAAGCAGGGTCAGGCCTGGGTTTCTGGATGGGAGACATGCTGCAGAACTAGTGTTGGAAGGCCACTAGGGGGCTCTCCTCCCTTTGGTCTTAGATGGAACTTACTCCCTGTGGTCACCAAACATCTCATGGCACCAATCTTACTGGTAGGGGTGTTAACCTGTGGTGTCCTGGCCAAATATCCACTCAGTCCATCATGGCAACCTAATCATCCCCAGCTTTCAATTGACCCATTCGTTCCCTCTACTCCCACCACCACTCCCCAGGCAGTTTATGCAAATGAGAATATGTTCTCAGTTACCTGGTTGAATCATGTGAGGTACTTTAAGGCTACAACAAAACTGAAATGGCCGGGGGTCCATTAAAGAGACTTGAGAACTACTGGGTTAGAGCACTGTTATGTGTGGGGATATTGGCTTCTGGGATGGATGGGTAGATATACAAGGTGTGCACAATTATTAGACAAGTTGTATTCTTGAGGATTCATTTTTATTATTGAACAACTACAGTGCTCTCAGTTTATCAATCTAAAATCTAAATACACCTGATACCTGAATAGTTAAGTAAATGCGATGGGGCATTGTCCTCCATAAACATCATGGTCTTCTTGAAAGATTTGAGTCTATCTTCAAATCGAAAAGGTCTAGAATCATGTTTGATAATACCAGCCCATACCAGTACCCCACCTCCACCTTGCTGGAATCTATTTTGAAGTGGAGATCGTGCCTGTCACTGATCCAGCCACAGGCCCATCTGTATGGTACTCAGTCACTTTCAGCTCATCAGTCCATAAAACCTTTGAAAAATCTGTCATAATAACTAGCTTCTTTTTTGCAATCTAGGCTACATTGTGTGATTTATCTTAGATTTGACATCTATCTTTATATTGCTTTGGAGTTTTTGCCATGAGGGATTGGATGTTACAAAATTGGAAGAGGACACTGGCTGTAATAACTGGTTGAATCTAAAGAGCGCCAACTTCCACGTCACATATCCTTCGGCCATTTTTTTTGGAGGCCACGTGTGTATATGCTGGCAAAAAGAAAGATGATGTCAAATGTTTTGTATATTAGAAGCCCGAAGAGAAATGCTTATCTAAGCAAAATATTGACCTCTAAACAAACGCCATTTTTATGATGATTTAAGATTGTAAAAAAGTGAATCATGGAAAAATGTGCCTACTCAAATTGCTCTATAACAAAAAATCTAGTACAAGCGCGGCAAGATGTTATAGCCTGGTCCTACCAGACTCTAGTACGTACATTTCATTTGTACAGTCTGGCCACTCTCCATTGACAAGCGTTATCTTCCTTGAAGGCGGGTACTTTATTGAAATTTAAAACTATTGGATCTGCCATAACCAATCGCTAAATTTGGTCGTGACGTACTACAACTCAAACTAGCGCAGGACATAAACGTAATCGTTCTCAGCTCTCCCTCTGTTCGCTGATTGGATCGGTAAAAAATAGTTCGGAGAAAACCCAAGAACATGCCGCCCAAGGGCAGTGTTGCCATGTCCGCGGTTTTCTAGCCAAATTGGGCTATTTTTAAATCAATTTGGCGGTAGAAAATATATTGGTCGCGGGTTGCGGTTTTTTGGGCTATTTTTAAACAACCACATCTGCAGCATTTTCATTTAAATAAATAAATGTGACCTAGGCTGTATGGTGCAGCCTGTGCCAGGTATGGGAGGAGCTACTGCATGGTGTGTATGAAAGAGAGGGAGAGTAGTCAATGACAGTATATGAAATTAACATAATAGGGTAAAAAAAATCACATTTATGTACATTGTGGAAAAAAGTATTGGATTTTTTTACTCCGTGGCAAAGTAAACAAATTGGGCTAGTTTTAAGGCATTTTGGGCTGTTTTTGAGTAGTCATTGGGCTAGAATTTTATGTTTGACCTGGCAACCCTGCCCAAGGGGGTAGCTTTTCATCCGGAAGTCGAGGCTTGTATGTAGCGAGTCAGATGCTACCAGGCTATCAGCTCACGTTAGCATTCCATTCATTCCAATGAGTTTAGGGGTCACTTTGACAGCGAATAAATTGAAATCGGAAGCGTTTAAAGACTCTCTTTCTCCATTGTTTATTTCTAAAGATATAGGGCTATGTATAAAAAGCTCCAATACCTTTTACCTCACGCTATGGCCCTGTATCAGCAGTTTTTGTAAACGTATGCTAGTTCCTAACTCATAACCACGTGACTTACTGTCGCACAGTAGAGAAATTACCGTATATTCCAGTAGAAACTCGCAGACAATCGGTGGGACGTGGAGGCATACAGTCAAGGGAGAAGCCCATCGGAACAAAATATGTATTTCTCTATTTCTACTATGGTCTCAAGTCTCTACATGACCAAGATTCGGGAATGCTGTCTATGCAAATGGGAGCAGATTCTTCAGGCGCGTCTAAAATAAAAATTACCGCTTTCAGAGACGTTGCTCACATCACATCTACGTCATCACGCTCAGCTGAGGCTAGTGGCGGCGCCAGAGTATTTTTTTTGGCATAACTATGGTGGGGCTAATCCACACAGTGGTTGGGCTCAAATCAACGTATGAATTTCAATGTACATGCACAATAGAATAGAGCATAACATCATTCCCAGTAGCTAGAAATACCACGTCGGACGGACTCCTTTTTTCACACGCAAATTACATCTAGAGCAACCGACGTGG
>JACXGM010036115.1:0-11486 GCA_016801145.1 Umbra pygmaea
TCTGTTTCTGAAAGAAGAGAGGAGCAGGAAGTTATTCCAGTTTCTTCTTCTGTTTCTGAAAGAAGAGAGGAGCAGGAAGTTATTCCAGTTTGTTCTTCTGTTTCTGAAAGAAGAGAGGACCAGGAAGTTATTCCAGTTTCTTCTTCTGTTTCTGAAAATGAATTATTTACCACTGGCAACACTGGAAATGAGAGTAGTGTGTATATATACTATAACCTACAACACCATCTAGCATAACTGACTAAACCACCTAGATATGTAAGAAATACTATAACTTACTATCATCTACATTCACCACTTTTTCCACCTTTTGTTATATTACACCCTTATTCCGAAATGGATTAAATTAATTATTTCCCTAAAAATTCTACAAACAATACCCCATAATGACAATGTGAAAGAAGTGTCTTTGAAATCTTTGGAAATTAATTAAAAACTAAAAAAAGCACATGTACATAATTATTCACAGCCTTTGCCATGACAATCAAACTTGAGCCTAGGTGCATCCTGTTTCCACACGTCATCCTTGAGATGTTTCCTCCACATGATTGGAGTCTACCTGTGGTAAATTCAGTTGATTGGACATGATTTGGAAAGGCACACACCTGTCTATATAAGGTCCCACACTTAACAGTGCATGTCAGAGCACAAACCAAGCCATGAAGTCCAAGGAATTGTTGGTAGACCTCTGAGACAGGATTGTATCAAGGCACAGCTCTGGGGAACGGTACAGAAAAATATCTGCAGCATTGAAGGTCCCAATGAGCACAGTGGCCTCCATCATCCGTAAATGGAAGAAGTTTAGAACCACCAGGACTCTTCCTAGAGAGTTATTGGGGGAGCTATTGGGGGAGAATGGCCTTAGTCAGGGAGGTGACCAAGAACCCAATGGTCACTCTGACAGCGCGCCAGCATTTCTCTTTGGAGAGAGGAGAACTTTCCAGAAGACCAACAATCTCTGCAGCACTCCAACAATCAGGCCTGTATGGTAGAGTGGCCAGACGGAAGTCACCCCTCAGTTAAAGGCACATGAGAGCCTGCCCGGAGTTTGCCAAAAGGCAACTGAAGGACTCTCAGATCATGAGAAACAAAGATATCTGGTCTGATGAAAACAAAGATTGAAATCTATGGCCTGAATGGCAAGCGTCATGTCTGGAGGAAACTAGCCACTGCTCATCACATGCCCAATACCATCCCTACAGTGAAGCATGGTGGTGGCAGCAGCATGCTGTGGGCATGTTTTTCAGCGGGAACTAGGAGACCCATCAGGATTGAGGGAAAGATTAATGCAGCAATGTACAGAGACATCTTGCTGAAAAACGGGACCTCAGACTGGGACAAAGGTTCATCTTCCAACAGGACAGCAACCCTGAGCACACAGCCTAGATAACAAAAGAGTGACTACAGGACAACTCTGTGAATGTCCTTGAGTGGCCCAGTCAGAGCACAGACTTGAACCTGATTGAACATCTCTGGAGAGATCTGAAAATGGCTGTGCACCGACACTCCCCATCCAACCTGATGGAGCTTGAGAGGTCCTGCAAAGAAGAATGGGAAGAACTGCACAAAAATAGGTGTGCCAAGCTTGTAAAGAAAAAACTTGAGGCTGCATTTGCTGCCAAAGGTGCAAATACAGCCTATTCCTTATTATTATTAAAAACGTCTAATTACTGGACTTATTCTGCCTCTGTGTCCGCATTTGTGGGTCCACTATCCTGAGTTGTGTCAGTATGTACATGTGCTGTTTTTTTTTCAATCATTTTGCAAAAATTTCTAACATCTCACATTATCATTATGGGGTATTGTTTGTAGAATTTTGAGGGAATTATTTTAATCAATTTTGGAATAAGGGTGTAACATAAGAAGATGTGGAAAACGTAAAGTGCTGTGAATACTTTCTGGATGCACTGTATGATAGTTTTTTTGGTATAAATCCAATTTGACCTTTACTCAGGACATTGTGCTCATTAAGGAAGTTTAGAACTCTTACATTTATAATACACCTTTCTTACATTTATATACACCTTTCCCAGGTTATTGTTCACACAAATGCCTCTGTAATTGTTAGGGTGAAATTTGTCTCCGTTCTTAAAAGTTGGTGTGATGAGTCCTGTTTCCAGATGTCAGGGAAATATCATACACTCATCATCAAATTAAACTAGTTTAATATCATACACTCAGAATCAAATTAAACTAGTTTAATATGGCCAATAGACATTTTCTACTGGCAAATTTAAGCATTCCATTAAGGATCTCATCAGGTGATTGCTCTCTGTCTGTCTGTCTGTCTGTCTGTCTGTCTGTCTGTCTGTCTGTCTGTCTGTCTGTCTGTCTGTCTGTCTGTCTGTCTGTCTGTCTCTCTCTCTCTCTCTCTCTCTCTCTCTCTCTCTCTCTCTCTCTCTCTCTCTCTCTCTCTCTCTCACTCTGTCTTCAGCTGTTCTGACAGACTCAACAAAACAGGCAGTGCTGTGAGGCACATCCTATAGAAGCTACAGAACCTTAACAGCTGAGCAAGCGACCCCAGGGATGTGTGTGTGTTTGTAGGCTGCATGTGTGTGTGTGTATGCGCTGTGTGTGTGTCAGTAGAAAGCGGGCAGATAACGTTCTAATAAGGTTCTGATAAAGTTCCCACTTGCTTCCTTCCTGTTTGACGGACGGCGGTTAAAGTCGCTCCTCAGTACATAAATGCTACACGCTACATTAGGAGCCCAAGTCTTTCCATATGTTGCTGAGGGCCTCTGGTGACTGAAGAACAATCCCCTACTGGCCATCCAGGTCTTCTCTCTGCACTCATAACAGTCACACTCCTTTTCCCTCACGTCAACCTGCTCCCTTCTTTCTGCTTCAGAGGAGAGGAGACAACTCACTTTCCCTCCCACCCTCTCTTTATCCAGCTCTCTGTTTCTCTCTCTGTCTTTCTTTACTGTGGTACATCTTCACCCTGACCTAACCATGTCACAAGGCACTCTTTCATTCTCGCAGCAGCAGGCAGGCCAACTTGGCTATAAAAATCAGTTACAGGCCAGTAAAATCAAGTAGGCCCTTCGACTCGTCAGATCGTAATGCAGTCAGCAGGCCACCACAATTCGAGTGCCAAGATCACAGAGGAGATTAACCAGTGCTAATCACAGTTAAGCAATGCCAAGATCACAGAGCTGAATCAGTGCTAATCAGAGATAAGCTGTGCTAATATCTCTGAGGAGATTAACAAATTCTAATATCACAGATGACATTCACCAGATTATGTCACCTCCCCCGACCTGACAAACAACAGCCTGGCCATATGAATGTTTTTATATGATAGCTTAAAGTAGACTGCCATTGGTTCCTAAAGATGCCATACAGGTTTCATTTTGATTCTTATGAACATGGTATAAAACCACTGATTCTTTTCACACTGTTCATCCAACACAGAAGCCTTTAGTCAGATCATGCACAGGATGATTACGTTCACCGACTATACTTCTGCGATTTAATTTAAAGGCGCCTGATCTGGACAGAAGGAGTTGCTGGAGAGCGACGTGGAAGGATAGATAATCTGATTTATCCCAATTTGCGCTGCCTCAGCAGTAGGTCCGGGGTTGTAGAACCCATAGTCAGGCTCGAACCTGTGACTATCATGACTTAGCCTGTCCTGCAATGCAGCGACTCAGGCACATGGAGCCACCAACATGATGTAAAACCTAAAAAAATCAAGGGTTCAAGCCAAACAACTCTACCGGTTCTTTTTAGAAAAATATTCTGAGTGTTTTAAAAATGCCACTGTGTGCTAACCAGAACCCTAACATTGTAAATACCAGCTAAATACAGACTAAATAAATTGCCTGATGTCGAGGAATACTTAGGGCCCTATCTTGCACCCGGCGCAATGCAGCGCAAAGTCTGAATGCAATTGTCTTTGCTAGTTTAAGACCGACGCAGTTGTCAATTTCCCGCCAGGCGCCCACGTTGTTTAAATAGCAAATGCACCTGCGCCCATTTTTGCGCCCATGGGAGTGCTGGTCTAACAGGGAGATGTGATCAGGATAATTCTGGGTGTCTTGCTATCTTGAGGCATCGGAAAAGTGATTGCGCCATTGACCAACAAAAACCTGGTCTAGGGCCCTATTTTAACGATCTAAGCGCATGGCGTGAAGCGCATAGCGCAAGTGCACTTTGGGCGTGTCCAAATCCACTTTTGCAATTTTGACAGCGGTTAAAACGTTCCAAAAGGGTTGTACTAAGTATCTTCATTAATTCATAGGCGTGTTTTGGGCGTAACATGCAATAAATCAATCAGAGATTCATCTCCCATGCTCTTTAAGATGCCCTTTAAGAGCCAGGCGCGTTTGTACCTTTCACCCATTGCTATTATGATGGCAGATTTACAACGTAATACTTTTATTTGTAATCTTTTGCATGTTCGTGTGATGCTGCGCTTCCCTGGGTGTGTGTAACAAGCATAGTGTGCACGCGCTGTCCCTATGCCATAGGTGCATTTGACTAATTTGCAGTTAAAATAACTATGATATACTGCACGACAGTTGATACATTGTTGGTACAATACCGGAATCCAAAATCAAGATCAAATGGCAGGCAGGGTAGGCAAACTGGAAAACACTGGCAGAGGTACAAAGTCAAAATCCAATACTTGAAATCCAAGGGGCAGAAACAAGAATCAAAGGCTCTAAAATGTATAGAACAAAGAACAGGCTTAGTACAATGCAAACTACAATCAATACCTCACAACTAGGAACACAAAGGGGCAGGAATATATTAACAGGGGTAAATAAGGAACAGGTGAAATGAACACGGGCTGATCTGAATCTAACTAGAAGGGTGCATTCATGGAGACTCAGGGAAAGAAGGAGATAACTGGAGTAGGGATATGTTCATAGGAATCAGAGAGAAGGGAAAAACACAAGAACATACACACAAAGGAAAACACTAAAACCTAAGCAAGACTAAACTCAAAAATGAAAACAAAGCAGAACAGAACAAAGGGTCTACAGTGACAACATTACCCAACACCCCTCCCAAGGAGTGACTCCTGGCGTGACAAAACAGCAGAGGGGCCAGCGGCAAGGTAGAACAAGCAGTCCGGGCCACAGAAGGAGACTAGGCAAGATCTACAAAACAGATCACTATTTGTGGATGAAAAGTGAAAGTAATGAGCCATGTCTTTCGCCAAATCCAGACCGTCACTGAGGCGATTTATACCCTAGTTTGACAAATACTTTGCATTGCGAGAGGAAAGAATTCAGCCACAAGACAGACAAACTGGAAGATAGCTATGGCAAGCAGACGGGAAAATTTTGGAAGAAATCTGAGAACATCATCTAGTTAGATGGCTGCATAGCTAAACCTACTACAACTTGTTTGTTGACAATACTGCACCAGCAATATTTACACCTAAAAGGTTGTCTACTCATTTTCAAAGCAGAGTTGTGTCAATCTGACAGATATTACAAGTTTCACAGCATCAAACATTTTCAAGAAATACCACAACAATAATGTTTACTTATGTTACTCACATCGAAATCATTACGGCTTTCAAGGAGCACGTCCATTTTCAAATCAGTACCCAAAAACAACATAGCTATCTACCAAATAATGAAACAAAGAAAACTTAAAAAACATAATATCCTTTTTATGGTTTCTAGTTAAAAGTACTATAGGTAGCTAGTTTTCCAAAACAATAACAAAAGACGTACTTTGCATTGAAAAAGCAAACATCACTATACATATATTATATATATTTATTAGTTGTGTACTTACATTTTCCTAAATGTTTCCACCAACTTTCAAACCCAGAGAAATTAATAATATAATTCAAAGACACGGGACGTTTCATTTTGTCTTCCGTCAATGGAGTAATTCCTGTGACTGCTCTAGTTCCTCTAAGTTCCAGTGAACCGCCAAACATAACGTGAATAAAGTTATAATATTTTTAACAATACATTACTTTGTCAGTGAAATTTTTTTCTGCCGGAGACGCTAGATTGGAAGGTCTTCATTGACGATGATAACAAAACCCATGATCCCACGCTACTTCCCAACGTCATCCAAGTACATCTTTTGCTATTGTTTTGATTGAGAGACCCCTAGCGGCCAAAAACTACATATTGTACATTTAATAACAACATCCACATTAATATAATAACATATTATCATTCTCCTGAATATACGAAAACTCATAAATACAGATGTGGCTCATCTAATCTGCTTGTTGACGGGCTGAGCTATACCGAGGTACACCGCAAACAATTGAATTACATTTCCGTGGGAGTTTTTAAAAGAAAAAAATACAATTAGTTGCCACCAGGTGGCTCCAGTGAGCACATTAAATCATCCAAAGCTTTGTTTGAATTTATCCTGTTTATCCTTTCCTATTTCTCTATCATTAAAAAAACTAAATTCTGAAGTTAAATTTGTAGCTCTGTAACAATTGAACAACTTTCATTCAAAATATATTTTTTATATACCTTATGGTACGTGCAAGTCTACACAGTCTACATTTAATAAATAAAACCAACCTTTCTCTCTGCTTGGCTCGGTGTTTCTACCTCGTCTGTCGAGCAAGACACTTTTTGTTTTTATTCATAGCCATAACATTAAACAAATGCAATTGTATATAACCAAATTATATAGCTATATAAGTATAACTAATTATATTAATCAGAAAATTACAGCTTTTTAAAATTTAATTCAATATTGCTGTTTAACTTTGGGGCACGCTTTCATATACAGTAGGCTAATTCTGTGGTGGCATATAATGTTAGATATTGTTTCCCTGAAAACAGAAAACCGAATTGGTCCCATCATAGTTTTATGTCTGAAAATGTACACTATGGCTTTTCAATTACCGGCATGAAACCTTGTCTGGAGATTGTTTTGAAACGCCATGGTGCCTGCATTCACCGAGTGTGGATAGAAATGCTGTGTCCAGTATTTTCACACAGTGGTTTCATTGTTGCTTTAATTACCCAATAACAACTTCACTCTAATAATAATTCACCAGGTAGGCCTGATTATGAATAAGAATCTGCCCATGAACCCAAACGGAAATCTAATATAAGGCCATCATATACAGTGCCTTGCAAAAGTATTTGGCCCCCTTGAACATTTCGACCTTTTGCCACATTTCAGGCTTCAAACATAAAGATATAAAACTGTAATTTTTTGTGAAGAAGCAGCAACAAGTGGGACACAATCATGAAGTGGAACGAAATTTATTGGATATTTCCAACTTTTTTAACAAATAAAAAACTGACGAATTATTCATCTCCTTTACTTTCAGTGCAGCAAACTCTCTCCAGAATTTCAGTGAGGATCTCTAAATGATCCAATGTTGACCTAAATGACTAATGATGATATATAGAATCCACCTGTGTGTAATCAAGACTCTGTATAAATGCACCTGCTCTGTGATAGTCTCAGAGGTCCGTTGAAAGCACAGAGAGCATCATGAAGAACAAGGAACACACCAGGCAGGTCCGAGATACTGTTGTGGAGAAGTTTAAAGCCGGATTTGGATACAGAAAGATTTCCTAAGCTTTAAACATCCCAAGGAGCAATGTGCAAGCGATACTATTGAAATGGAAAGAGTATCAGACCACTGCAAATCTACCAAGACCCGGCCGTCCCTCTAAACTTTCAGCTCATACAAGGAGAAGGCTGATCAGAGATGCAGCCAAGAGGCCCATGATCACTCTGGATGAACTGCAGAGATCTACAGCTGAGGTGTGCGAGTCTGTCCATAGGACACAATCAGTCGTATACTGCACAAATCTGGCCTTTATGGAAGAGTGGCAAGAAGAAAGTCAATTCTAAAAGATATCCATAAAAAGTGTTGTTTAAAGTTTGCCACAAGCCACCTGGGAAACACATCAAACATGTGGAAGAAGGTGCTCTGGTCAGATGAAACCAAAATGGAACATTTTGGCAACAATGCAAAACGTTATGTTTGGCGCAAAAGCAACAAAGCTCATCACCCTGAACACACCATCCCCACTGTCAAACATGGTGGTGGCAGCATCATGGTTTGGGCCTGCTTCTTTTCAGCAGGGAGAGGGAAGATGGCTAAAATTGATGGGAAGATGGATGAAGCCAAATACAGGACCATTCTGGAAGAAAACCTGATGGAGTCTGCAAAAGACCTGATACTGGGACAGAGATTTGTCTTCCAACAAGACAATGATCCAAAACATAAAGCAAAATCTACAATGGAATGCTTCACAAATAAACATATCCAGGTGTTAGAATGGCCAAGTCAAAGTCCAGACCTAAATCCAATCGAGAATCTGTGGAAATAACTGAAAACTGCTGTTCACAAACGCTCTCCATCCAACCTCACTGAGCTCGAGCTGTTTTGCAGGGAGGAATGGGCAAAAATTTCAGTCTCTCAATGTGCAAAACTAATAGAGACATACCCCAAGCGACTTACAGCTGTAATCGCAACCAAAGGTGGCCCTACGATGTATTAACTTGCATTTCCACATTTGACATCCATATCTGTACCTATGGTTTACAGTGTATAAGTGATGATATAATATCTGTCAATGTACATAATATGAGAATATGTAAAAAATTAATATAGAAATACTTCTACATTTATTCTTGCCTTGTGTCAGTTAACAATTCGTATACAAATATAAACAAGAATAAATGCTTATGTGTGAGATATTGATGTTATATAAAGTACTGTATATGATTTGATAAGTAGGGTTATGAAAAGTATGTCAATGAAATATTTGGTCAAATCTTTTTTAAATGTATCCCATATGGACATTCAATATATGGCCATATATGTATGAATAATTATATGTCAAATATCAACATATATGGTGGAAACATCATCACATATTTTTACATATATGTTCAAATGAAATATACAAAAATGTATGCCGTTTTTATATATGTGACATATATTTCCTCATTTTGTAAATCAAATTTTGTAATCAAAATATATGATCATATATTTTCAAATATATGTTAAGATATTTTTTTTATATATTTATTTATCAAATGTACAGCAATGATGACAAAAAAGGTACATAGCAAAATTTTCTTCCCCATACCCTCCCCCTTCCCTCCTCTATATCCACTCCACCCGATTCCCCTCCCCCCAAACCCCACACAAAACATCCAGACGAAAACACATCACATGGACATACATGTATATCTAATTTACAATAGTAAGATTAATACTAATACTATCTTGGTTTAAGAAAAATCTGTGGGAATCCTCTGCAAACTGTTAAAATATGAGACTTCCATTTGTCAGAGAATTTAGAGTGAGATCCCTTCAAGGAGTACTTAATTTTCTCCAATTGCAAAAAAAATAGGACATCAGTTAGCCACTGGGAAGATAAGGGGGGCTGACAGGGTTTCCACAATAGTAAAATCCTGTGTCTAGATAATAATGTTTTCAGAGTCTTTATTATTTAATTTAATCAAGTTACCTGGGATTCCAAACAGAGCAATTAATGGGCATGTAGTCAGGTGAATTTTGAGGGCTTCAAACAAAGTATGGAATACTGAATTCCAGAAGCTATTCAGTTTTGGACAAGTAAAAAACCTATGGTGTAGGTCACAAGGAGAGGAGTGACACCTGTCACACACATCTATCACTGCTGGGTAAATTTAGGATAGTCTGGACTTAGTAATGTACTCTGTGTATAACCTTAAATTGAATGAGACCCAGACGGGCACATGAAGAGGTAGAACTTGCTCTTTTAATCGCCTCTTCCCAAAACTCCTTAGAAAATACCATCCCCATCTCCTGCTCCCAAGCCGATTTAGTTCTATCCATGGACTGGTCGTCGCAGATTGTTTTTTCATATGTATGGCCATATATTAGATTTCTGTATTTTATATGGTAATATGGAATATGAAAGCCATGATTTGCAGTAGCCCACAAGGTCACAACACAAAAACACTAACAAAACAAACTAAAGTTGAGAACACGATGACATTACTTTGGTGGAGTGTGGTTATTAGATTAGATTCATTTAAACAAAACCATGGCAATGACAACTCTTGCAACATTAGCTACTACAAGTCCTAGCCATCTTAGGTGCCAAAAGCTTTATAACTTACAATTTCGTAGGCAAACACACAACTCCACAAGTTAACTTAAGCGGCTGAGTGAGCAGAGCGAAAGTCCGAGACAAGTTGAACTTCCCGATCTGCAGACTCAGAGCCGGAAACATTGTAAACATACAGACCATAGAACTCACCCGAGAACTCATGAGTTGTCGATCACTTATGAGTTCTTGCGTGAGTCAGTCAATCGCGTGAATCAGCCGGCTACGTTGTCTGAAATAACATACAGGGCCCTATCTTGCGCCCTATTTTTACACCAATGCTATCCATTAAAGGCATGGCTAATGACGCCATTTATGATGCCAGCAACAGTGCGTGAAATGCTGACCTGTGAAATGTGAAACGCGACCTTTGCTCGCGTGCTCTAAAACCTTGAGGCTTAAACCTTCAGTATACTCACTGTTCTCGACCTGGTGCGTGCCAAAGTGATGTAAAAATGACGAATATTTTGATGGCACATGAGGATTTAAAGCACGCGAATCAAGGGTGTGCACCACTCTTTTTCTTTTAGCTGCACGCGACAAAGCGGAAACAGTAAGCATGGACGAGTTTGAGGGCAGAGTAAACAATTCATAATAACACAGTTAATGGTTCATAATAAAACCGTAAGTGGTTCATAACAACACAGTTAAGATCATGTTAGCCACTGTTGACATTAACGTCAATGCTGCTTCCAGTTCTGCCATCGTTTACCTTTTTCTTATTATTCTAGTCCGTAGAAAAATCTAAGTCGGTAGCCTCTAGTTCAGGAGAAGACTGCGGTAGTTCAGGATTGCAACTGGTGTCTTGAACACCGCGCGAGAGCATAAATAGTTACGGCACTCTTGTGACATCACATTGTCGCGTGCGAGGTCGGAAACCTGTAGTACACTGAAGCCTTTACATTGTCATCATCAGTGGATCTGATTCTGTAGCAGAAGAGCGAGTGAAGTCTTTCCTCAAGTCATGGTAAAGCAAATCCACAACAAAAGCACTACTATAATGTAAATAGTGATTTAGTTTTTCCTTAGCATTTATTATTTGCACATTTAGCATGTTTGTTGATTTTGATTGTTGTTTTTGTATTTAATATATTTAGTCGTATTTAATTGTTGTTTTATTATTGCTCTAGTAATTTGCACATTTTTGATTTTTGTTGCTTTTTTCATGTGTGCCTTTTTAAAATAAATGTTTGTTACTAAACTCTGAAATAGTGATTATACACCGTGTGAATCCACAGAACTTCCTACTACGTTAGTGGTTAGAGAGAATGGGCTAGGACTGAGTTTCATTACAGAACTTCCTACTACGTTAGTGGTTATAGAGAATGGGCTAGGACTGAGTTTCATTACAGAACTTCCTACTACGTTAGTGGTTATAGAGAATGGGCTAGGACTGAGTTTCATTACAGAACTTCCTAC
>JACXGM010036116.1:0-11484 GCA_016801145.1 Umbra pygmaea
ATCAGTATAACAGGGATGCTTATTTTCGCGACCGAATACATGCCTACATTCATTTTCCTATCTCCACAGTCGATTGGATTTCTACCGTGACGTCAGCGTGTGAAAATTCCCAGCGAAATTTCAAATCTTGCTCTTACACTAGCCAGGCATGTATTAAACATATCTCACTGTTCTACTAATGTCTGGGAGAAGCTACTAGATCCTCCAGATCGCTGTAGGGTGAAGTATCCCTTTAAGAATTGCATAATGTTTTACTGTTTTACTGAACTGGGCTAGCCTAGCAGCATGCTTGTTCGGACATTGAAAATTATTAAAACAATCATTATTCTGTATTGTTAGAAAACAACAAAGTTAAACTGATCATTCTTCCTATTTGTAATTATTTGCAATGCTTGGCTATAAGTTAAGTTGTTCCGCAACTTTAGTTACATGTACTGTAGGTTAATTCAACTGACCAAAACTATAGCTAAAACACATACACTCGTTGAATTCTTCGGCTAGAACACAAAGACATTAGGCTGACGGTTCATCGATATTAGACGATGAACATAACATTGCGTTACACAAAAAGTAACTATGTACTTACATAAACGAGTGTAGTGGATAACTCTTGTCGAAAGGTAGTTTTCTTTACGAATCCCGAAAAACATATTTTGCCGCGTTTTGCTTACATGGACAACGGATGAATTACGAGAACATGAACCCCCACACGGAAACAGCTTCCGGTTCAGGCATTTTTTAGGTAACTACGTCACCGATCCCCCATTAAGGTAGCACTCGCTGTTGCTCATTATTCCAGGTCGCAATTGCAAATGAATTCCTTATACCTGTTTTTAAATAAAGTTGCAAAAAAAATGACATAATTAGGAAATTTCATTGAATAGCAGATACAGAATTTTTTTTTTTTTATCTGTCAGCGCAGCTGTGAAATCAGAGGAGAATTTTAACTTTTTCATTTAAATTTATCTTTCATTAACGGTCAGAACAGGGATTTTCATGTTCATGATTTACATTAACAAGGCTGCAAAAATAATAAAAACTATAGGCTACAGTATATCCAAGATGTTACCAATTTTGAAGATGTTTATCACTGTTGGAAATGACAGATTCATAATTAATTAATTAATTGCAAAGTCACGTTTCCAACAGCCATAATTGTCCTATTTAACCTTTATCGCATCCATAATTAGTAATGTTTTGTATATTTATAATGATCACAATGTCAGATTCATATTTTTAGAATATAGCCTAATGCCTTTTATTGTCACTAGCTATTCACAAGTACAACGAGAATAAAAGCAACTCCTTTCCTTGTGCCAACGGCTATATACAACATGGAATTAAATAAGTAGTGTAAAAAAAGGTAGGGCGGGGTAAGCCACCATCCTGAGATGGTATATACATATTAGAAAAAAAATGTATATATACAGTGTGATATATAGGCTATTGTGTGTTATTTTTATTTTATTTCACCCTTATTTAACCAGGTAAATCGATTGAGAACATGTTCTCATTTGCAATCGCGACCTGGCCAAGAAAAGGTGCAAGTGCCATGCGACATGAAGTTACACAAACATACAAGTATAATACAGTTACACATATAGCCTATACAGTATTCTGTTCAAATAAAAACTGTACATTCAGTGCAAATATGGTGTAAAATTGAGAGGTATGTTATATGGAATGTAAAGTGGCAGTACAAGATAATTAGCTAAATAGCCTACTATAGGTAACGTAATGAACATGGCTGAAAATTGAAATGTGCAAATTATATAAAGACAGCGTTGCAGTTCAATATGTACAATATGTGTAAAGGCTTTGTTGAGTGTGCAAGGCATAAACAGGCAAAGAGAGGGGGTAGTCAGCACATTATTTAAGTATTATTGCACATTAAGTATTGCCCAAACAGTAATGGTCATGTTCAATGAATAATAGATGTTTTACTAGGCAATATTCCTAATGTAATGCTGAATGAAATACTCACTTTCTATCAAACCACACCTCTAGAAACAGGCAATGCAACATTTTCTGACAAGTGACAAATGTTAATTTTCAAGGATCCATGCATCATACAATTTTGGGCAATGATGTCATTCGTGAAAAATCTATGTAATCAATCAGAATCTATTTTAAAATATATAATAGCAAAATAATTGTTTACATATAGCTAGCTTATATTGTGATTGCCAAATCGCTTCCAAGTTTCAAAGTCCTTTAAATTTAATTTACATAATGCTAAACAAGGCTGGCAGATCGATTTAGAGATGACAGAAATCATTGTATTTAAAAGCGGCTTGCCGCCAGCTGGCCGCTGTCCATTAGACGGAGGCAACCGCAAGAGAAAATGAAGCAGTTGGCATCTTGCAAGAAATGGTAGTGACGTATTCGCCGGCAAACGCTTTCTCCCTGCCGGCGGGACGCCCTTATAGCCGACAGCTTACAGCCGGCGGCAAAACGAAGCCGTGCCTATATTTTTTGCTATCTGGGGTTCTCATTGTTCATTTTTTTTCATATTGCTTGTTATTAAAAATACAGAGCAATAAAAAATCGAAAAGAAAATGACTTTTTGTTATAACTATATTGTGGCACGAGTCACCTATTTATAAAAAATATACAAAAAAACATAAACAAAATGACTTTTTCAAATTCTGATTTATAGGGCCCTAGTTAATACAGATGAAATTTTTGTCCAAAGTCAAAATATATGGTACAAGGAGTAATTTATATTGGGAAAATAGTTACAAAATGTAAACAAAATGACTTTTTCTCATTCTGATTGCTGTAGTAGTTCCCTTTTAAAGGGCCCTAGTTACTACAGTTAAAATGTTGGTCAGAAATCAAACAACATGGAGGCAGAACTCATTTACATTTGAATAATAGTCACTAAACGTAAACAAAATGACTTTTTCCCATTCTGACTGCTGCTGTCCTTCCCAATCACTCACTCCTACATACTACAGGTCACGGTTTCCTGAAAGGACAACTTATATGGAAGCAATTTTGCTGCAGTAGTTGTTTTTTGGCTTTATTTTTTAGGTTATGTACACTGCTCAAAACAATTAAGGGAACAACACAATGTAACTCCAAGTCAATCACACTGCTGTGAAATCACACTCTCCACTCAGGAAGCAACACTGATTGACAATCAATTTCACATGCTGTTGTGCAAATGGAACAGACAACAGGTGGAAACTATAGGCAATTAGCAAGACACCCCCAATAAAGGAGTCGTTCTGCAGGTGGTGACCACAGACCACTTCTCAGTTCCTATGCTTCCTGGCTGATGTTTGGGTCACTTTTGAATGCTGGAGGTGCTTTCACTCTAGTGGTAGCATGAGAAGGAGTCTACTACAACCCACAGAAGTGGCTCAGGTAGTGCAGCTCATCCAGGATGGCACATCAATATGAGATGTGGCAAGAAGGTTTGCTGTGTCAGCGTAGTGTCCAGAGTATGGAGGCGCTACCAGGAGACAGGCCAGTACATCAGGAGACGTGGAGGAAGCCGAAGGAGTGCAACAACCCAGCAGCAGGACCACTACCTCCGCCTTTGTGCAAGGAAGAGCAGGAGGAGCACTGCCAGAGCCCTGCAAAATGACCTCCAGCAAGCCACAAATGTGCATGTGTCCACTCAAACGGTCAGAAACAGACTTCATGATGGTCGTATGAGGGCCCAACGTCCACAGGTGGGGGTTGTGCTTACATGACATTTGGCATTTGCCAGAGAACACTAAGATTGGCAAATTTGCCACTGGTGCCCTGTGCTCTTCAAAGATGAAAGCTGGTTTACACTGAGCACATGTGACAGACGTGACAGAGTCTGGAGATGCCGTGGAGAAGTTGCTGTCTGCAACATCCTCCAGCATGACCGGTTTGGCGGTGGGTCAATAATGGTGTAGGGTGGCATTTCTTTGGGGGGCCGCACAGCCCTCCATGTGCTCCCCAGAGGTAGCCTGACTGCCATTAGTTACCGAGATAAGATCCTCAGACCCCTTGTGAGACCATATGCTGGTGCGGTTGGCCCTGGGTTCCTCCTAATGCAAGACAATGCTAGACCTCATGTGGCTGGAGTGTGTCAGCAGTTCCTGCAAGAGGAAGGCATTGATGCTATGGACTGGCCCGCCTGTTCCCCAGACCTGAATCCGATTGAGCACATCTGGGACATCATGTCTCGCTCCATCCACCAACCAGGGAGGACATACAGGCACGTGGAGGCCACACACACTACTAAGCCTCATTTTGACTTGTTTTAAGGACATTACATCAAAGTTGGATAAGCCTGTAGTGTGGTTTTCCACTTTGATTTTGAGTGTGACTCCATATCCAGACCTCCATGGGTTGATAAATTTGATTTCCATTGATACTTTTTGTGTGGTTTTGTTGTCAGCACTTTTAACTATGTAAAGACAAAAGTATTTCACATGATTAGTTCATTCATTCAGATCTAGGATGTGTTATCTTAGTGCTCTCTTTATTTTTTTTAAATAACTTTTACCACGGTCCCTTACTACACCTATGGTAACGGGCGCGATGGACAGACATTCCGTTTTTGCGCTCTTACTGCATCGTCATTTTGGGTGATTTTGAGTTGATCAAAACTGTAAAACTTCCGTATTAATTAGCTCTACAATCTACACCTCAAAGTGGAAGAAATCGAAAAATTGCCACGGAGCTATTGAAGGTAACATCCGCGAAAACCGACGAACGTCAAACATCAAGCTGACTTCACCGCGCTGTCCTGACGGTTTCGGTGGCGCGGTGGCGCTGCGAACCACAAAGTGAATGAAGCAGTTACTGCTTCGGCCGTGATATGTTACTTGATTTTTTCGTACCAAAGCAAATTTCGGAGCAGTGGTTCCAATGGAATTGTAGTTAATTGTTTGAAGCACGTTTTGAAACATCAGTGTCAAACTGCCATCAATACTGATAACCTCATCGTAAATAGCCATCTTTGTTATGACTGTAGACGACTGGCCGCTAGCATGTAGATTCAACCGATACAGTATAATACTAACCAACCAATGGGCAGAAGTTGACACCTTAAGACACAGCCCCTTCTCATTTGCATAATGAAGCAGAAATGCATACAGAAATGTAAAAAGGACAGGGAGAAATAAATAGCGTTGAAGAAATAAATAGGGTAAAAAAATTCAAAGGAAGAATAAAACAGACAAAAATATTATAATATACACATAAATTCATACATTTAAAAAATAAGTCATTAATATATAAAGTTGAAGATTATAACAGACAATAAATAAATAAGGTAATTATTACAAAGGTGAATAACTAAAGAAGCTAATTAAAAGAGATATACATTAATGTCTCATTATATAATTTAATTACTACCTACATTTATTTATTTACTGTACTTTATTGTGCAATTAATCGTATGCTTATTTATTTTTGTAGCATTTATTTTTTTATATATTTATTTCTTATTTTGGCAGACTTGGTCCTCCATACAGGGCTATCATACCACATCAAGATATGTTTTGCATATGTGCTTCTGGCGTAAAACAATGGCTTTGCTACAGTAGCTAGGTAGCAATTTCACAATGGCTGTAGCAGCTTTTCACACAAAACATTTTGAATTATGAGGTAAAAGTTAAAGTACAAAAGTCTCATTGACGATCTTAATAATTTTCTAACCCAATTGTGAAAAATGCATTATATTATGTGTTGGATTATTAAAAGGTACAAACTACAAACTTAAGGTTCCCTATGAAATGGACTGATGGAGAAGTGGATGTCCTGGGTGAACACATACTACCAAAAACATTAGCAGATCTTACTTCCAGTAATTTTTACAGAAACATCAGCTAAGTCAATAGGATACTAAAGCCATGGAAAGCAATGCATCTTTCTATTTATGGTAAACTTGCTTTAGTTAATTCCCTGATAATCTCACAAATCACCAATTTATTCATGGCATTGTCTACTGTACACAAGGAGAACACTTAATCAAATCCTGTGAAAAAACAATATTCAACTTTATTTATTTAAACCCGATAAAAAGGGGAATAGTTATATAATGAATATGAGATGGCACTGTTAAATTTATCAATATTAGGTCTCTAAATCATTACTCAAAGCCTCCATCATACTAAATCAATATTTAAATCCCAAATGGTTTTCAAGCAAACTGTTAAGGGTCTTGTCCCATGTTTTAAAGGGGGCTCTTCATAATGCTCCAAAAAAAAAACTGTCACTTTCAATGAATAGACAGTACATTATTTAAAACATCCAACATTTGGCTAAACTCAAACATATTAATTGAAGGTAAACAGATTTTCATAGAGAAAATGTACAAGAATGCTATCATGTTTGTCAAAGACTTAATACAGATGTCAAATTTCTTTTTTACAAATAACTGGTGGATTTATATGGGGAAACTTACAAAATTACAACCAGATAATTGCAGTCTTGACACAAAAATGGAGAAAGATGTAAAAACAGTTAAAACTAAAAATGTAGAAATCATTGAATTACCTGGATTACGATCTATTAAATAACATGCATGGCAAAAAAGAACAAGTATCAATCGTAAAATCTATATAGTATATAAGATTAAGGGTTCGACTGAGACAGGATATAAATATGCTGAGAACAACTTTCTGATGTTCCACTTCAATGGCATCAGGTTTATTTATGGTATGATATATAAAATAACTCTTGATTTCTCAATCTAAGCTATGGATCATCTTTTCTGGGTCTGGGGGAGGGGGAGGCTTCTGGATTCAAGTTCAAGATTTGTTAATGCCTTAAAATGATTCAATATGCAGACAGTGCTGTTGGTTGATCTAAAAGGTCACAGCCAATCAGTGGACAATAAGGTAATTCTCTTGGGTAAAATCTTTATCTGTAAGGCTACATCACATGACATGTTAAGATTACAAAGATTCAAATATCTGATAAAATAATCATAGCATAACTGAGAAATGCATTGCTGCTGGAAAGGTTTAAGGTGCTTGGAAGATGGGTGAATCTCTGGGCTAAGGAGGGATGAAAATAATTATAAAAAGGTAAATAAATTGTATGTAGTGTTTAGTTTAGTTAATGTTTAACACAATTTAAAATAGGGTTTAAGAATAGAGGTGTTTGGGATGGGTTAGAACAACATCTTGGTAAGATTAAAAATTAGAACCACAGAAAGATGGAGAGGTGGAATATATGTCTGTAAATGTACATGTACAGTTTTGAGAATGTCACAAATACTATTCTAATCTTACTTCTAAATTACTGTAGCATGCATGTAAACCATGAAGAATAACCCTGTATATTGGCATGCCCCCAGATTTTGAAAACTTGTGTGACAATATTAGAGGGATATACAGTACATTTGTGGCCAAAAGTTTTGAGAATGGCACAAATACAAATTTTCACAAAGTCTGCTGCCTCATTGTTGATGATGGCAATTTGCAAATACTCCAGAATGTCACGTAGTGTGATCAGATGAATTGCAATGTCCCTCTTTGCCATGAAAATTAAATGAATCCCCTAAAAAATGTCCACTGCATTTCAGCCCTGCCAAAAAGAGGACCAGCAGCCATCATGTCAGTGACTGTCTCGTAATCACAGGTGAGAGTGTTGACAAGAAGAAGGCTGGAGATCACTCTGTCATGCTGATTGAGTTAGGATAACAGACTGGAGGCTTTAAAAGAGGGGTGGTGCTTGAAATCATTGCTCTTCCTCTGTCAACCATAGTTACCTGCAAGGAAACACGTGCCATCATCATTGCTTTGCACAAAAAGGGCTTCACAGGCTAACATTGCTACTAGTAAAATTGCACCTAAATCAACCATTTATCGGATCAGCATCGGCGCTATGGTGGGGCATTCGAGGGCCATGCCCCCCCTAGCGGTCATTGATGCCCCTCCTACCACAGGCCATGACGTGGCAAGAAATATCCCTTTTAGGTATTATTTTAATATTAAATGTGCAAACTGTAACTTAAATTAAATGAACTTAACGGGAAGAACGCATCATTTTAGTTGTGCATGCATAGCAGGTTACTATGCTCATTGGTCACTGAGTAAACTTGTTGCTGTACATTTGATTTCTAAACATAATGTTGAGCTGCAGCGCACAGAATCCATTTCAAGTTGTTGGTTGGAATCGAAACGAATAGAACTAACAGTGTCTGTCCTCATAGGCAGTTAGTTATATTTCTACGTAAGTACTGAGATTCAGTAATTCCTCCTCAACTGGCTATCGGAATGCAATGCGTTTCAGTAAACTCTGTATATCATGTTTCATGTAGGCTAAATGCTTGGAAAATTAATTATTGAAGACTCAACAATTCCATTCTACAAAGGCAAAGTAGGAGACTTGTCTTTATATTCTTGTCTATGTTCCAAATCACATTGATTGTAGCCTATGTTAATGAGCCCTCTCACCAATCTGAGTTTAAACATGGTCAGTAGAAGGAACCGATAACCGCAAACTCCTATAGCCTCGTCTTTGTTGCTGTCATGATTTCCTTTTAAATGTTTTAAATAGGAGATACACAATGACAAGCCAGCTGAAATCTGCACATACTCTGGTGTTGGACTATGTCGCCACTGCATTAAAATATTTCTGAAATGGCAGTGCCCCCCCGCTGATGACCCAATGCCCCTCCAGTAGATCTGCTCTGGCGCCGACTCTGTATCGGATCATCAAGAACTTCAAGGACAGAGGTTCAATTGTGGTGAAGAAGGCACCCAAGAAAATCCAACAAGCACCAGGAACATCTCCTAAAGTTGATTCAGCTGTGTGATTGGTGCACCACCTGTGCAGAGCTTGCTCAGGAATGGCAGCAGCAGGTATGATTTCATCTTCATGCAGTGAGGTGAAGATTTTTGGAGGAAGGCCTGGTGTCATGAAGGGCAGCAAAGAAGTCACTTCTCTCCAGGAAAAACATCAGGAACAGACTATCGTTCTGCAAAAGCTACAGGAATTGGACTACTGAGGACTGGGTTAAAGTCTTTTTCTCTGATGAATCCCCTTTCTAATTGTTTGAATCCCCTTTCCAAACACCTTGTCCGGAGAAGACAAGGTGAACGTGACCATCAGTCCTGTGTCATGCCAAAAGTAAAGCATCTTGAGACCATTCATGTGTGGGGTTTTGACCATTGAGAACTTGTAGTCGATCCTCAAGAGGCGGGTGGACAAACAAAAACCAACAAATTCTGACAAATTCCAAGCATTGATCATGCAAGAATAGGCTGCCATCAGTCATCATGTGGCCCAGAAGTTAACTGACAGCATATTAGGGCGGATTGCAAAGGTCTTGAAAAAGAAGTGTCAACACTGCAAATATTGACTCTTTGCATAAACTTCATGTAATTGTCAATTAAGGCATTTGACACTTATGGAATGCTTGTAATTATACTTCAATATTCCATAGTAACTACTGACAAAAAGATCTAAGAACACTGAAGCAGCAAACTTTGTGGAGACCAATACTATATAATTTTCAGAACTTTTGTGTGTGTGTGTGTGTGTGTGTGTGTGTGTGTGTGTGATCACATTGTATATTAATACAATTTGGATACGTCATAGCCCATGGCATAAGTAAAATATTTGCCTTCCCCATAGAAATCGATGTGAGGCCACCAATCATACAATATAAAAGATTAGATGAAGATATAAGACCAATTCATGCAGAAATCCATTAATTCTAAAGGGATGATATAATTTCACTTGCCATTTTATAATACGTATTTTATTTGGAATGTCTTTATTATGTATTGAGGTGTAGGTAAGGAGTTTTTTTTGTTTTTTTTTAGAACTTTTCCAGATCTTCCTCCCTTCCCAATTCCCACTAACCTTGCCTAGCTCTGCAACTCCTTGGACAGATCTGTGGGATGATTAGAGGCGTACACATGGTTCATCCAACCACATGTCGCCCAGGCCAGCAATTCTTTTCTCACTGTTCACTAAACACGGAAGCCTTTATTTGGATCATGCACAGGATAAATATGTTTACTGACTGTACTTCCGCAATTAAAATTGTAGGCGCCCGTTCTGAACACAAGGGCCTGATTTTTAACGATCTGAAACGCAAGTATAAAACACGAAACGCAAGTGACATTGTGGGCGGGTCCCGGATAAATTACACTTGCGCCCGACGCAGATCTAAAATAGGTAGGTCTGAAGTAGCTACATTAGTCATAGGTGTGGTTTGGGCGTACTGTGCAATAAACCAATCAAAACGTCATCTCACATTCCCTTTAAGAGCAGGTGCCCTTGTTTCATGGCAAATTGCTATTACAACAGCGGATTGCTATAGATTTTTTTTTTTACAAAATGTAAATTAAGAAATGTTACAAAGACATACTTTTCAAAGTTTTGGGCTCACTCTCACTGAATCACAAGGTTTTGAATGCATGGTAATATTTTTGCAATGTAGTCTAACATTAGACCAAGATTACTTTGCTTATCTCACTCTTCTGTCAAATAAGCTTTCCTCTCCCGTTCTGCTGCTGGGGCATTGGGGTTAAGTAGCAACTGCACATGCATTTCAACATCACGTCTCCCTAAAGTGATGGTTCGGAGTAATATAACCCTGGGGTCATTTGCACGTTGTCCTCTAGCCAAACAACCCCCCATAAGCTTTTTTCCCTTGTTATGACATTGGTCGAGTTACCGCTATCAGCCAAATGGCTTAGTGCAGGCGCTAATGGAACCAAGGGTGAATCTCGTCAATAACCCAATTATAATTCCCGGAATAGTACCACTCTTCTACAGCAGTACAAATTGGTTCTGTACTTATAAAACAAGGCATTGAAAAGTTTGTAAGTACATCAAAAGTATATTTAAATAACACTTGCCTGATGGCTGCTACTCTTGGCTGCTACCGCAATCCCGCGTGATCCCGCATTCCACAAGATCACAACATGTATTGCCTAGCAGCCGAAATGATACACCGATCATCCATAACATTATGACCACCTGCCTAAAATTGTGTAGGTCCCTCTTCAGCCGCCAAAACAGCAGCCCCATATGCAACAAACAAGCTGTAAAAGAGACATGGGTTTCAGTTGATTTCTCTCTGTAAAGGTAAATAATAAAAATTAAACGCACATGACAGGATTCGAACCAATGACCTACCGACCATAAGGCATGTCACACCCAGCTATGGTTAGGTTGGGTTGAGACCCTTTTTTTGATTTCTCTGTTTATAGGTTGCCTTGTTATTCAGTGTAAACGGTGGTTTAGTTTTGTATTTGGTACCTCATGTGTTCCTCTGTGTATTGCCCTGTATGTGTCTTAAGATTATGTTTCCCCCCTATGTATGGTTGTGTTTCATGTTCAGATATTACCCTGAGTGTTCGTTAGGTTTGGTTCCCCTAGTGTCCCTTTTGTGTTATGTCCGTTAGCTCATGTCTATATGTTTACTGTCGTTGTCATGGTTTCCTGTGTTGATTACGTCCCAGGTGTTTGTCGTTAGCCCTCATGTTGTGTTAGTATTTTAGTTGTGGTTTTCTGTCCATTCCCTGT
>JACXGM010036117.1:0-11484 GCA_016801145.1 Umbra pygmaea
AAACCGTGATGTGGGTTCTTTTGTCTATTCCACCAAACCGTGATGTGGGTTCTTTTGTCTATTCCACCAAACCGTGGTGTGGGTTCTTTTGTCTATGCCACCAACCGTGGTGTGGGTTCTTTAGTCTATTCCACCAAACTGTGATGTGGGTTCTTTTGTCTATTCCACCAAACCCTGATGTGGGTTCTTTTGTCTATTCCACAATTCACGTTTGTCGATTTACTTTAAGTTAAATTAAACTTTGTTAATTTATGCTATATATTGACGTGTCACCTTGCTCTAGAGATATTTAATGAGTTATCAAAATGCAGAGTTGGAATAAGTATACGCAAAACACAGACATCATTTGAAATTAGTAATCATAGAAATTCTCTTTGGCAGAAATGAATGGTGTTATAGGACCGATGTATAACGTTGCTGCTAGGTTTTATTTCTCCCCAAGTGCTTATCTTTAAATGTGGCCTGGGGCTACCGGAGACTGATTGTATATGTAAATATTTAGAACTAATCTCAGAGCTATTTCAATACCTTTTTTGTGTTTTGTATAGCTGGCTAAACTAATAACGTGGAGTGGTCACCAGTAAAATTTAAATAAAGCTACTTAATGTTGTTCCGTATTTTGCGCTGCACTTCTGTTTCATCTCTAGCAACCAGAAAATGTATTCAAATTAATGAAATAAATTGCACACGTATCATCGGCAGGGCCATCAGAGAAACTAACAGAACAATCCTCAGAACTTATAGAGAATATTTTATCTTCAATTAAAAATAGCCGTACTGGCAGGAGATAATTTCAACCTAATTCATAAAAGGTCAAATTACATTTAATGATCATGACTCACTGTCTAGAGCAATTTTCCTCATCTTCTTCCAGACTGTTAACTTCAGGTTGTCCAGGTGTTTGGACTCGTCTATCCTCAGTAGCGCTTTGTTCAAGCCTGTGTGCCTGTATCTGGAAGAACATTCATTGATGCTGTGAGGTTCAATCCCTCTGAGAATAGACAAACAAGAGGCACATCACTCACCGGCCTATATTCATCTTCATTTTCGATTGCTTTTCATTCATCACTGCAGATATCCTGGCCTCCTCTTCCTTTTCTAGGAACTGATGAAGGTCCTGGAACTGTTTCCTAATCTTCTTCTCTATGTACCGTGCCTGTATCTAGGAATACAGGTTACTTTTTTCTGATATCCTTACAAAAAATCTGACGCCCTTAGGGACCGTTCGGTAATTATTTAATGGACCACTGGAGGAAAATAAAGAGGGTCATGTCTTTTTATTCTTTGTTGAGGGGAGGGTCATCCAAAGTTGTTTAGTCTAGTGAGAGGGGGGTCACACAATTTTTGTATTCATGAAAAAAGCAAAATTTCAAGCTGGCTTGTTTGGTGCATATTTTTCCATGTAGCTCTCAGTCTCGGCCCCCCATCGCTAGCAGACGCCTCTGCGCTCAATTATCGCTCTGCACACTAGTCAAACGGGGTCCGCTCCACTCACACACTCTACTGGCTGTATGAAATATAGTTATTATTCATCACACTAAACATTTCTTTGTCAAATCCTGCTCACAGATGCGCAGATGGGCTGAAGGGCTAATTGTTGCTACTCTGCAAATAATTTGGTGAAAAAATACATTATTCCTGATTAGTTTGAACTAGCCTAGTAATAACCTTTTAAAAATATACATTGAAAGCCTAATACAATTATTTTTCCAATTATTGACATTTTCTTTTTTTTGTATTGCAAACACTTATTTTATTGGTCAGATGAAATATGCTAATTCTTTGAGATAGGAATTTTGGGTTTTCATGAGCTGTATGGCAAAATCATCAGTATTAAAACAATAAATCACCTGAAATATTTCAGTTGGTGTGCAATGAATCTAAAACTTATGAAAGTTTAATTTTTATCATTACATTATGGAAAATAATGAACTTTATCACAATATGCTAATTTCTTGAGAAGGACCTGTATGTATTGCAATAATGGGAACTTCTGCATTTGTGTAGATGAGAGGAGTAAAGTCTGTGCGCGTTGTGAACACGCTATATAATGGCCAAGCATGCGCCCTAAAAATAGCATCTGAATAATACGCCACTGACTTTAAACCAGGTTTTTCCTGGTCAGTGGCGGAATTGTTTTCGGGGAACTGCAAGATAGCACCAGGGAAGGTTTGCGCCAGAACACGTACAGTACAGTTATACCACCATGTAACTATGAAATGAGTGTAAGCAGCAAGATCTTTTTTTTGCTATCACACATTATAACACTGCTACCAATGATGAATCCCCCTCACCATTGTTATTGATGTGATCAAGGCAAGCTACATCTTTCTCCTATCAAACTATAAAGCTTACTCAATGCTTAACGGAGACTGTCTCCAAAAGAAATGTTATAATTCTGAATAAATTCTATAATTTACCTTTTGAATTAAGAAAACTATTGTCCACATCATCTATCTTTCTCATTATTAAACTTTCACTGACATGGCCCTTTTGAAGTAACTCTCCAAACACATTTTCCACCCTCATTATGTACCTGTCTGATTAGTTTTGTGATGCTCCGCATGCTCTCCCTCACTTTGTGGTCTGGAGGCTTGTGGTAGGACCTCATCTTGAAAATAATTATTAGAATCAGAATTAAGTAACTTATATTATGTATACTGTACTTTTCACTACTAAAAGACAACTGAACAATTGAATGCAGCCAGTTGACTTTTCATAGACTGTGGCTTCACTCAATGATTCTTGCAGACTTTTGTTATGATTTGGTGCAATAAATATTTGTTTTTATATCTATACATATATGGATACAAATATTGTATAAACAACAATTAAAAAATATTATAAAGAGCCTTACCAACCCTTATTTCAATACAGCTGGTAAAAGTATTTTACTTTTTCCCCTAGGTTCCCAAATGCTCTGTGAACTGAAATGTTTGTGGTTAGCCCATTGGGGGTAGCTGCTACATAGGCTATTACTTAGCTTTGGTTCATAATGTAGCATGAATATACGTCAATGTAAGGCAAGGTAGCGCGACGTGATGTAAACATTACAAGTTGAAATTGTGCATTATTCGAGACACAAGTGGATATATTTTTTAACTATTCACAGGACATTTGTCATTATCTCCAGAACTTCAAAAAGTAACGTGAAAACGGAAGGGTTCCACCTCTCCTTCACTCGCAGTGCACCTTTATGAGCCTGCCCGCTTGAGAATACAAACAATGTCATGTGACTGGGGGCAGAGGGCAATGCTGATGGTATGGTGGGGAAAAATAAACACAGAACTGTAAGATATTGCGATATAATTTTATTTAATTACCAATGATGGGCTTGTAATATGGATGCAGCCACAAAAAAAGTTTATTTAGGCTCTTTCTCCAGATGGGCAGATCAGCCAATCAGGGCAAACGGGCTGTTGCCCAGGCAACAATAGCCCGCACCTGTGCACGTCCCTGTGGCCATGTATTGTTTTCACAACAATGTTATCGAGTAAATCTACTGAAATGGCTACCATCTTGGTGGAGTGTGATGTGTACAATAAGAAAGCAGAATTTATTAAGTCATGTATGTCATAATTGTAAAAAAAACAGTGGCTATCTGTACATCTTTGCCAAGCTCAAACCAGTACAAAAGGCATTCATACATTTTTGGGGAGGGTCATGCCTCTTTTCCCAATCATTTTGGAGGGTCATATAAAAATGTATTGCTGGTGAAGGGAGGGTCAGGTCTATTTTGACTAAAGATCCCAAAACTCTTCCGGTAGCCCCTTAAATAAATAAAGAACAGTCCCTTACATGACTATACACACTGTGTACGTGTTACTTCAGCATTGTGTTCTTACATATTATTCCTACCTTCATATCCAGATTGGTTTCATAACAGGTGAGATTCAGGTCCTTTAAACTCTCCATTCCCGTTTTTATGACAGCCAGAGTATTCTTGATTTCCTTTATTTGTTCTTGCTGAATTTTCAGAAGTTCCTTGATATTGTGCATATCCTGCATTTTGTGAATTTTCTGAAATACAATTTTTATTATATATACTATATAATACTATTTAAAATTGCAATGTCCTTCTGGTTTAGTAGCAAATGAAAGCAGCTCTGTTGACAAAGTATTTTACCTCAGGTACAGGCTGTAGGTGTGTTGTTTGTCGTTATCCTGTAGAGCAAGTCAACACCAGCTGCTGACAGAAGTGATTTTATTCCTCTAACAAATGTGATGGGCTGGGTTGTGATTAAAGGTGCATGGAATTAACAAACTGGTATGAAAATAGATAATGTTCATCAGAGAGAATTGTTCCTGCCTGCTGACACAATGAGATGTTTACCATGTGAAGGCAGCTTTAAGAGGGAGTGTTCTTGGGCACCTGACCAATATAAACTGTAAACACACACATATAAACGCCATAATAAATAGTTTAATTATATTGTATATGTTTCACCTACCCATCAGTCTGTCTATTTAAAAGTCAAAGTAAATATAAAAAATATGAGCAATATGGCAGTTAAGGTTGTGTTGATTCTGATAGATGTATCTGTTTTATCAAGGGGTGGGGTTATATCCAGGAAAAGAATGGAGCCAGATTGTAGCTTTATGGAATTCACTGGAATAGAAGAGCAGGGTCAAACTCCAATGGCATAGTTTGACTCTACATAACTTTATAACATATTTTATACAATTTGTGTCACAGCTCAGGTTGTGGCAGGTGTCCTTTAGGACCTAAATGACTGATTGACTTTGTTATGTATGCAGTCCTCCCAGAAAATTAGATAATTTCCCACCAATCGCCTGTCTATTTTTCTGTCCATAAATATCAGCTGTCAGCACTCCATTCATTTCTGTGTGTATTTAGTTCCTGTGTTTGTCTTTGTCGGTTACTGTTCCCTGTACGTGTGAATATTTGATGTTTGCCATATTTCCTAGATTAGGAGTAATTCGTCCTGAGAATGCCTGTATAGTTGAGTGGCCAGACGAAAGCCACTTCTCAGTAAAAGGCACATGAGAAACCACTTGGGAGTTCACCGAAAGGCACCTGAAGGACTCTCAGACCAAAAGAAACAAAATTCTGATGAAACGAAGATTGAACTTGGCAAGTATCTTGTCTGGATGAAACCATGCACTGCTCATCACCTGGCCAATACCATCCCTACAGTAAAGCATGGTGGCAGCATCATGCTGTGGGCATGTTTTTCAGCATCAGGTACTGGGAGACTAGTCAGAATTAAGGGAAAGATGAATGCAGCAATGTACAGAGACATCCTTGCTGAAAACTTGCACCAGAGCACTCTGGACCTCAGACTGGGGCGAAGGTTTATCTTCCAATAGGTCAATGACCATAAGCACACAGCCAAGATAACAAAGGAGTGACTACAGGACAATTCTGTGAATGTCCTTGAGTGGCCCAGCCAGAACCCAGACTTGAACCTGATTGAACATCTCTGGAGAGATCTGAAAATGGCTGTGCACCGATGCTCCCCATCCAACCTGATGGAGCTTGAGAGGTCCTGCAAAGAAGAATGGGAGAAACTGCCCAAAAATAGGTGTGCCAAGCTTGTAGCATCATACTCAAATAGACTTGAGGCTGTAATTGCTGAAAAAGGTGCTTCAACAAAGTATTGAGCAGAGGCTGTGAATACTTATGTACATGTGTTTTTTTAGTTTTTCTATTTTTAAAAAATTTGCTAAGATTTCAAAACACACTTCTTTGACATTGTCATAATGGGGTTTCATCCATTTTGGAATAAAGGTGTAACATACTTAAATGTGGAAAAAGTGTGGAAAAAGTGAAGTGCTGTGAATACTTTCCAGATACACTGTATCTTGCTACCATAACCCTGCCCTACCATTTTTAAAACTACTACCCACCTGCCGTGCAAACATTGTATAAAATACAATCCCCTGAACATATTAATAAAGGCAAACACGTGTCCAAGTAATGAACCAACACTCATTGACTTTTAGGAATCCAAAATGTCCTTTCTATTCAGTCTTAAGTAACGCTCATAAGTGACGGACGACCATCGACCCAGAGATGACTCCGACACAGATCTCGATGCAGTAGCGGTAGTGCCGATGTGGAAGGAATGGGCATGTCCAACTTTAGAGACAGAATGTAAAGTTGGCACAGACGTGAAAAGAACCAGTAGCAGGTCATGGGTTAGCTGATGTTGATGATGAAGCAAAGATCACCAGGCGTGTCTAATGGTTGATACATAATTGCACATTCACAGGCACAATGATGAGCTGCTAGCAATTAGGGGTAACTGTCTTGCTCAAAGACAGAACAACAGGGATTTTCACCTCATCAGCACTGGGGTTGGAACCCACAACCTGCCCAATGCTTTTGGCTACAAGGCTCTGTTGCTATTTTTTTATCTTACCATTATTTAAACAGGTAAGTTAACTAAGTACAAATTCTTACAGCAGTGACCTGTGAGCACTTAGGGTTAACTGTCTTGCTCACAGACAGAGGGGCGCAGATGGCTCAGTGGGTAGGGAGTCAGACTTGTAGTCAGAAGGTTGCCAGTTCGATTCCCGACCGAGCCAAATGTTGTTGTGTCCTTGGGCAAGACACTTTACCCTAATTGCTCCCAGGTCGTTGCTGTAAATAAGAAATTGTTCTTAGTCAACTTACCTGGTTAAATAAAGGTTAAATTAAAAAAAATTAAATTAAAAGAACAACAGAGGCTTCACCTTAGCAGTTGGGGAATTTGAACCAGGGATCACATGGACCTAGTCAGATGTCTGAACAACAATCTTGCCGCCATTATTTGGGACATGTAGGATGCTAGGGAAACAGAGAGTGGTTCCACACAGCCAATCATGATGCAACATTCTGTCTGGAAGCCAATAAAATGTCACTGTCAAAACATGAGCCAATCAGCACCTTCCACCTTTGAGGAATGTTCAGAATCTCGTAGCCCTTTGGGGTACAGACACGCACACGTGCATACGCACACACACTCGCACAAACATGCACACAAACGCGCACCACACACACACCAGTTAGAATCCCCATAACAAATTAGTAATGGAATGCCTGCTATGTTTTCACTACTAACGAAGGAGGTTGAATAATAAACATCAAGACCAAGTTAAATGACAGAACTAACTGGAGAGAGAAAGAGAGAAGGGCAGAGAGAAAGAGACAGAATGGAGGAAAAGACAGAACCTTCTTGGTTCTCTAAGAGTTCCTTAGCGTACACAGCGTTCTCAATGCCTCTGAACTGAAGCTGGGGATGATTAGGTTGCCATGATGGTATGAGGGCCAGATTGAAAATTTGTCCAGGACACCGGGGTTAACACCCCTACTCCTACGAATAGTGCAATGGGATCTTTAGTAAACAGAGTCAGGACACCCGTTTAATGTCCCATCCCAAAAACAGCACCAGCAGGGCAGCAGGGCAGATGTCCTCGTCCTTACCCTGGGGCATTGGAGAATGACCTTTAGACCAGAGGGAAGAGTGCCCCCTACTGGCCCTCCAACACCACTTCCAGCAGCATTCGTCTCCCAGCAGTATCTGGTGTGATCCCTTTGTTCAACAAAAATTGCAACTAAATGTTTCCTGCACAATTGTAGCCCATTCCTCCGTACAGACCAGCTCTAACTCTGGGATGTTGTTTGGTTTCCTCTCTGCTCGCTTCAGGTCCTTCCACAACATTCCATCAGATTAAGGTCCAGACTTTGATTTGGCCATTTCAAAACATTTCTTTAAAAGCTCCAATATCTAAAACAGACAGCCAGTGTTTAAAATGGGTACTGCAGTCCAAATTCAAAATACCTGAGTCGTCTCCCTCCGCCCCCTCCTCCCCAGAATCGAAACTAATTTGACAAACAAGATCAGCGCAACCATGACATGGAAATCGTGTTTTACTACGTCTCTGAAACATGCAGAATATTTTGGGTAGAATCTATCTCCTTTGATCTCGTTCGTTTTTTGCTGCTTCCATGGCTGTAGCACGCTGGGTTTGCGTTTTTACAGGTATGCCTGGCAACCCGGTCATGCTGTTAATGGACAGTTGATAACAACACACAGCCAAAACATAAACATATATTCCATCATGGAACGTAAATTTTGAAAAGAAAAAATACTGACATTAGCATTGTTGTCAGAAAATATAATATTTCAGTTTAACATGTTTCTGTAATATCTGATGAGGCATTGGTGTCATTTTAGGATTCATTACAGTACATTTATTACATATTGCACCTTTAACTATTCTTTGATAGAATGCCTGATGTGCTTAGGGTCATTGTCTTGCTGCATGACCCACCTTCTCAATTAATTGTTCCATTAATGATGACAAGACGTCCTTGCCCAGATGCAGCAAAACAGGCCCAAACCATGACACTACCACCACCATGTTTCACAGATGGAATAATGTTCTTATGCTGGAATGCAGTGTTTTCATGCTTGTCAAAGTGATCTTGAGCAAACTGCAAATGAGCCAGCAATGTTCTTTTTGGAGAAGATTTGGCGTTCTCCTTTTAACCCTGCCATGTACACCATTGTTATTCTGTGTTTTCCTGATGGTGGATTCATGAACATGGACATTAACCAATGTGAGAGAGGCTTTTAGTAGCTTAGATGTTACCATGTCCTCCATTTGTAAACAATCTGTCTGAGTGTGGATTGGTGGATTGGTGATATCCTCAGAAGTATCCTTTTTTCATGCTATGGTACACTTCCACAAACATGTGTTGTGTAGATCAGACTTATAAATCCCTGATCTTTAAATAAAACAGGGTGCCCACTCACACTGATTGTCATCCCATTGATTGATGGAACACCTGAGTCTAATTTTACCTTCAAATTAACTGATTATCCTGATTATACTAGCAGTGGAATACAGGGTGCTATGCTGCTGGCTACAAACTAGCAGAGGAATACAGGGCGCTATGCTGCTGGCTACAAACTAGCAGTGGAATACAGGGCGCTATGCTGTTGGCTACAAACTAGCAGTGGAATACAAGGCGCTATGCTGCTGGCTACAAACTAGCAGTGGAATACAGGGTGGTATACTGTTGGCTACAAACTACAGTGGAATACAGGGTGGTATACTGTTGGCTACAAACTAGCAGTAGAATACAGGGCGCTATGCTGCTGGCTACAAACACGCAGAGGAATACAGGGCACTATGCTGCTGGCTACAAACTAGCAGTTGAATACAGGGCGCTATGCTGCTGGCTACAAACTAGCAGTGGAATACAGGGCGCTATGCTGCTGGCTACAAACTAGTAGTGGAATACAGGGCGCTATGCTGCTGGCTACAAACTAGCAGTGGAATACAGGGCGCTATACTGTTGGCTACAAACTAGCAATAGAATACAGGGTGCTATGCTGCTGGCTACAAACTAGCAGTGGAATACAGGGTGGTATACTGTTGGCTACAAACTAGCAGTAGAATACAGGGTGCTATGCTGCAGGCAAGCTTCATGTACCAGTTCCTTCTGTGCGGATGGTCATATATCTCTGAGGTCCAGGTTGAAGCATCAGGTCCCACACCCAGCCCCAAATGAATCGAACAGGTATGGAAACTATAACCACACTCAGCCCTCCACATAAATTGACCAGATATAGAAACTATACCCACACCCAGCCCTCTACATGATTCAACCAGGTATAGAAACTATAACCACACCCAGCCCTCCACATGATTCAACCAGGTATGAAAACTATAACCACACCCAGCCCTCCAAATGAATCGAACAGGTATGGAAACTATAACCACACTCAGCCCTCCACATGAATCGACCAGGTAAGGAAACTATAGCCACACCCATCTCCACATGAATCAACCAGTTATGGAAACTATAACCACACCCAGCCCTCCACATTAATCGACCAGGTATGGAAATTATATCTACACCCAGCTCTCCACATGAATTGACCAGGTATGGAAAATATAACCACACCCAGCCCTCCACATGAATCGACCAGGTATGGAAACTATAACCTTTAGGTCTCAGGGCAAACATTTCCACCTTAAGGTCTATATGATGCACTGCTTCTCTTTTTGGTGCTTTAAGATTTTTCCTTTTACGTAAACTTACAAATTCTCTAAAAACACAGTATGAATTGATCCACAACGCTGGCATTACCTGTCCACAGCCACATGGAACTGTGGAACTTGATTTCGTGGAACATCTGGTTTATCTCAGAGTAAGACTAAGAGCATGTGACATCTCCAATGGTGGATTGTTCATTATTGCAGAAGTGATAGATGGGCCAGGCATCATAAAACACACAACAGCATCCGGAGTCAGATGTTATTCTACTCCAAATTCTACTATTCTACTGTTAAAATTGAAATAAACACATTCCTTGAAAGAGGTGGGCCTCAGCTTCAATGCATTCAGTCATGTTTTCATAACTGCCTTAAGCCGCAGTGGAAATTAGGCTAGCTCTACAACATTACAGGGAGGATCAATCATATTTGGCAGTATTTTTTTTACTCATTTGAGTGTGGGTGTATGTATGCATGTGTGTTCTAGAAAGTACCGGGCAGCCAGTCCATGATTCAATGACAGAATAAAAAGAGAGAAAAAGAGAGGTGAACAACCTGCAGGGGCTCTGAGTGACAAGGAGGCGCAGCTCTGAGTGACAGGGAGGCGCGTCTCTGAGTGACAGGGACGCGCTGCTCTGAGTGACAGGGAGGCGCGGCTCTGAGTGACAGGGAGGCGCGGCTCTGAGTGGTATTGGGTGTAAGTTACTATAGAGGGTGCTGTCAGTGTCAGAGCATGAGGGAACTCCACCGGTAAAGTTGACAACACCACAGTCTCCACTTTCCCATCCGCTTATCCCCCCATGCGACTGTCCACCGTATAGGTACACTATCATTTCGGTTGTCTCCTTGAGTTTCTCTTGTTTTAGTATATTTCCTGTTAACTATACATTTATTGGCATCTCGTACATTGTTTTTGTATCTTTTCTGTAAGTCTTTTATGCTCCGCTCCATGGTCGTGGTTAATGCTGTTATCAATGTTTTTCCAAAACAAGCGTTTCATTTTGTTATCGCACTTTGCTAAACTTTACAAGTAAAATGTCCTTATACCTATTGTGCTCTTCCAACAAACACACATTTTCCGCTGAGGTAAACTGTACTGAGGGTTTGGAAGCAGCTACTCGATCCGTCATTTCTTTCGTTTTGAAAAGTGTCTTATTTTACCCCAAATTCAATGCAGCGTAGTCCTACTTAGCATAGTCAGGGTCTTAAGAGCTTTGTGCAACAGTCTGATTTAAATGTCTAGATGATCTACTATAGCTAAGAAAGAGACTAAGGGCCCTAGCTTGCACCTGGTTTCACAAAGAACCTTTAGGTTTCACAAAGATATACTCGTTTAGCTCTTGGTTAGCCCCTGTATAGCAGCTGATTGGATCAACGTGATCTCACAGAATTCGGTAAAATGACCACGAACCCTTAACTTCAAAATCCGTGGCAGTTTCACAGAATCGCATGATGACGTAGAAAAGTGTA
>JACXGM010036118.1:0-11483 GCA_016801145.1 Umbra pygmaea
GTCCACCACGGTGTCCGTGGGTTACCGCCCCTTGAGGCACCCAAGACCCTAAGACCACAGCTCCCCACCGCAGCTTCAGCAATGGAGGTTTTGAACATTGTCCACTCGGGTTCAATGCCCCCAACCTCCACAGGGATGCACGAAAAGCTCCGCCGGAGGTGTGAGTTGAAAGTCTGTCGGACAGGGGCCTCCTCCAGACATTCCCAATTCACCCGCACTACCCGTTTGGGTTTACCAGGTCTGTCCAGAGTCTTCCCCCACCCCCATTATAATTTATGTAAGATACAAAAAACAGCACCCAAGAAATCTTACAACTACAGTCTGGCTTGGAATAGTTACAGCCCTCTAACCTGGCCTCTCCTTAAAATGTGACTCCATGTCCCTTTCACTATATTTAACAAGCATGGAGTGTCAAATGGCCTGTTGACAGTGTCCTTCCTCTTTCAGAGGTTCTATCCAGTTCGTTATTCTGCCGGCATTCCTCCTCTAATTCTGGGCGATTGAATTAGAGGAGGAATGGGTTGAATCATGAATGTTTGCTACCCGAGAGTACAATCATTACAATATTGTTTCTAGGCTAATCAATTTTGTCATGCTTCTGGTCCACATCAGCACAGAAATTCAAACTGCAAACACACAATGATCATTGTTCTGTGAAAATAATTATATACTGAAGCGCATGCTTCTGAACTCCAGCAGCGATCTCAAATAAAATGAAAGCAGTAACGAATTGTCTCTGATTAATAACACCAAAAATATTATTTAATGACTACAGTGCTAAAGAAGTGTCTGGGAATAAGCTTACTATTTTTCTATTCTTTAACTATAAGCCACAATCCGTTAATTTTCCTTTAGCTAAAGCCAAAGAAAAAACTTGTTAGGTACATTCTGTCAGCTAAATATCATTATTAGGCCTATTATGAATATTGATGTTATTGGCATTTAATGTATTGGATTGGATGTAATGGATTATAGCTATTGTGACCAGCTAGACATTTTGTGATGAAAGGAAATAAGGGGAGTACTGGCACCTACACAAGCACTGGTCTCATGCACATGGCCATAATTTATGTTTTGATTGAGGCAAAGAAAAGTGATGACGTTTGTGATACTGTTTTCTATGAATTCAAATAATGTCTATGTCTGGCACATTGGTTCGTTGTAGACTATATGGACAGCTGTAGATTAATGATGCCATCATTCCATTGATGGATGTTATTTGTCCAAATCAACACAAAAATGGTTCACTGAATAAACCCATTAGTCTGTTTTTCAAATGATAAAAGTAAAACCTTTATTTTTTATAAGACCACTGGAGAAGCGTACACACTACAGATCTCAAAATATGCAAGACCTGTCTAATTAGTAATAAAACTAAGCATACTGAATATTAATTAAACATTTCTTTCCATAGTTTTCTTACCTTTATTGTTTATTGTTTTCTACACCATTAAACATTCAGTGGTTTATGTGCACACTGTGCAATAGCAACGGCATGATTTTAAAATCTGTCTTTTTATTGACTGACTCAGTTTTCAGGCTGGATGAAAACCCTACTCTGCCTAGTTTTAAGTTCAAAAACCCAGTGCAGATCCATTGATGGATGGAGACGATTTTCCCTGACAGTGCATTTGAAACACAGCCCCTCCTCCACCCCACAAAACAAGTGTTGTTTCTAATTCTATTGACAAAGCTGTCAAACCGGTTTATCCCCATTCAACATTTCAGGTAAAGATGCAGTTGTAAAATAATCTGTTAAAAGTCTATTTTTTTCTGGTCAGAGGCGTTGCTGTAGCGAACAGATGCAAATTAATACCTTTATAATCTAATAGCAATTCACAAACAACCTAAATAATTATAAAAGTACATCCATTCTAAAATTCACACAACATGCTGAAGATTCTAATAAAACACGAAGAATCTAAGTTCATGTATAGTGCCATACAATGACTGAGCTGCTGAAGAACAATATTACCCTGCTCACCTGAATATTATGATACATTCATATAATGACAATAGTTTAATCACTGGCAATCAGTGGTACAAATAATACATTTATCTTCTGTCACGTATCAGATGTATGGTTGAGAGGAGACTCAAAAGCAGGCAGAAGGCAGTTGTTTATGTTTATTCCAAAAATGCTCCGGGAACATACAGCGTGATAAGTCAGGTCCTAATAGAATTCAGCTAGCGCTCACAGATATACCTATTTAGCTACGTACTCTTAACAGATACTGGCTAATATCTAGGTACAGGGCGAACCCCTAAACATTCAAACTCTCAACAGTTATAGAACTCACTCACTCCTGAAACAAACACTCTGCACAATAGATAGGCGAATAAACAATATCTCTGTTGATGCAAAGGGTAGCGAGAATACATAAACAAAGAGATATATATATATATATATATATATATATATATATATATATATATATATATATATTAACCACTTACAAAACATACAGAATCATCAATGACCGAACCCTCAATGTCAATGTGTCCAGCCTCACCTAACCTAAACCCTAACTACCAGCAACCCAAACCAGAGAGAGAGAGAGGCGTGGCTAACCCCTAAAGGGATATTTATACATGTATCCAAATAACTTTAACTAAAATGCATGTAATCGTAAACACAACGATATATAGCAGGAAACCGAAACATGTACAGTCAATGAACATTTTATAAAGGAGTCCATATCTCAGTCTATGTAAGCCAGCCTACACTGGGCTGGTCATTACAACTTCAGAACAACGTTGTTTTATTGATAAAGAACAATATGATATCCGCGAGTTCATATGCTGACTTTAACCCTTCAAGGTCTAAAAGGTTTTAGGTCCGCCTGGTATATAGTTGACTTTTTAGCCTCTAGAAAGGTCATACTTTGACCTATAGTGAAGTGCCTTATGGTTCTGGACTCAGCAGACCCATGGCTACAACATGGATGAATGAAATCCAACATCCTGGTTCATTGAATTTTATGTTTTATTAAATATTTATTCCAAAAAACTAAAGAACGTATGTATATTTTGTTGTTTTTATGTGTAAAAGCATGTAAACTATAATGAATAAGGCTTTTTATTACTTATTTTCAAGCCCCCAGGGCTCCTGGACCAGTGTGCAAAGTTTGGAGGCAATACAAACAAGTCAACATCAAAATGCTATACTAATTTCTAACTACATTTCTATACGTTTTTAAAACCCAGCTAAATTCCAACTCCAAAAATGGTTGTTTTATGCAGGATGATGTTATATGTTATTGGAAAATGTGTTATTTTGTCATTTTCACTTCCAACTTCCTGTCTGGAATGTGTTTAGTAAAATAGGCGACCGTCTAAAAAACATGACCGACTTTTGAGGCACCATAGCTTCGGCTGTGTTTATCACACAGGAATGAGCCATTCTTTTCGTCTGATCTTCCCCTTTCCAACGGTACCAAGCTTTCGTTGCTAGCATGTAGGGATCGCGAGATAATCGCGTTTGACGCTCTAGAGCATCAATCGACTTTGCAGGGTTAAAACACAATGTAGCCTAATTAAATCTGTCTCATGCATATTGCAAAATAACTTTATTTTATGATTTGAGGGAAAGAAAAGAGAATTATTGTATTGTTTTCTTTTAAAAACTGCCACCGAAATTTTATTCAACCGGCTGAATTACACCTCAGTACAACACGGTACAGCTCCGCCCCTTTTCCACAAATTTATCCGACGACATCTGTTTGTCAAGTGCATACTACAACATCAAAACAGGTTATCTACGTAAATATATTTATATACATCTAAGAAATATATGTCAAGAGTGCTTTTGTTTTTGTCATCTAGTAAGTGAGAGTTTTGATTGTGAGTGTGCACGTATTGAAAATAAAAATAAAGTGGGGGGCGTAATTGATGCCAGCAATTCATAGTACAGATGGTGTGCAAATTAGACTCGAAGCTGATCCCCCCCCCCCAAAAAACATACTAATAAATTTAAATATTTAAATATATCAGAAATAAAAAAAAATTATATATGTATCGAATACACAGACATACTGTATATTAGGGCTGCTCGATTATGGAACAAATCATAATCACGATTATTTTATTCAATATTGAAATCACGATTATTTAAATCGATGACTCATTGATTTTGGAAATTCATTGATTTTGGAAACTATTTTGAAAAACAGTGAAAATATTCTGACTTCAGGAGCGGGTGCATTTTCTGACTTTATTGAGGGTGACCAGCACATATAGTTAATATGAATTTGATTAGACAGCAATGTCTTTCAATTATATTTGCAAATAAGTTATTTATATTTATTATATTAAATAAATTAACACTTCTGAACGTATCTTATTTTCTATTTTGCCTGCAGGTTTTTCATGTGCGCACGATCACTGTGCTTAATTAAGTCTGCTGTAGAATCGCAAACAGCAGTTCAAACAAATTACTGAATAGAAGTAACACGAAGCCTGGCTCTTCAGTCGGTAGAATAATGTTCAAAAGTAATACATGGCTCTACATAGAACAATTATTCTAACACGAAGTAACACGAAGCCTGGCTCTGCTGTCGGTAGAATAATTGTTCAAAAGTAATACATGGCTCTACGTAGAACAATTATTCTAACACGAAGTAACACAAAGCCTGGCTCTTCAGTCGGTAGAATAATTGTTTAAAAGTAATACATGGCTCTACTTAGAACAACTAATATTATTACCAAACAATTATTCTACACTACACCTGTGCTAATGAAACCAAGAACGAGAACGTGCTTAACTGCTCAATTTTATTTGCTTCGGTAATGAAATGTGCAATCTAATACAAAAGAAAAATGTTTCAGTAAACAACGCTGCAAGGACACAAATAAAATATCCTAAACAACACTCAAATAGACAAAGCTGATAAGCTAACTAACAAACAAAGTACCTGCGTCGCTGTGAGGTAAACTCATGGAGCTGCTGCAATCACCTTGCTGTAATATATAAAATACTGTAGACCATAGATCAATACTCTGCCTTTGTCGAAACTGCACAGCATTTCTCATATAAAGCACGCAGAGCAACTCTGGTAAAGTGGTGGTGAGATGGTAAATTATAACGCTTGTCCAAAGTGGGGCTAATGGGGCACACATCTTTGGCTAAAAGTATACAATGGCATGTGTTGTTTTTTTGTGCCTGTGCGCACGATGGATATGAAGTTACACTGTAAAATGCGTCTTTAATAGATGACTGAGTGAGTTTCGCTTTCGGTTTCAGGAGGAACAAAAGTGCGCTTGTGAGTGTCATTCGAACACAAGCCAAAAATAACAGTTCTTAGAAAATGCAATGTACAAAATAATCGTTTTTTCTTGATTACACTGCTTTGGTAATCATTAGGAGCTGAAATTGAAATTGCGATCAAAATCCGATTAATTGCACAGCCCTACTGTATATAAGTAATAAATATATAAAAATATATTTGTATGTATGTATGAAAACATATATAGGTTACACTTTATTTGGAGAGTCTGGAATTCCATCTGTAGGTGCTCTACAGATAGTGTGTTGATGATATGACTATCAACAAACTATCAACAAACTATCTGTTGATAAGCAACTAATTGTGTAATTTAAGGGTAGGGGTAAGTTTAGAATATGTTTAAGGGTAATGGTTAAGGTTAGGATTAACATTAGGGGAAGGGTTAGGGTTAGGATTAAGGTTAAGGTTAGGGTTAGTAGATAGTTTGTTAAAATGTTGTTGATAGTCTGCAGATAATCTGTAGAGCCTCTACAGATACACTTTTTGGACTCTCAAAATAAAGTGTTACCCATATATAAATCTATGTTTTTAAAATATATGCTAATATATTATCCTTCCATGAAGGTGTTATGTCCAGCCTAATTTCCCATGGCTCTCAGGCAATGAGTACTACTTCTGGCTGGCTCTCATAATTTTTGGTAATCAACTGTGTGTTTCTGTGTGTGTTTGTGTCCTGATCCACCTGTCGTCTATTATACATGAGTGTCATTCTAACCCTACGTCTTTGTTCAACCAAACACACAGACGCATACACACACAGGACACACACATAGACACAGACACATACACACACATTCACACAGACACACACACATACACACACAGGACACAGCAGAAAGCTGCTATGAATTATTTAGCCCAAATCAGTTTAGTGGCTCTGGCCTGCATTCTTTTCTCAGTCTTACAGATATGTGTTTCTGGTTGGATCTTCTGGAGTTGTAAAATCGAAAAAGACAATTCGTTTTTATAGGTTTTATTTCTTATTTTGTCATTTCGTTAAGGGTCCTTCAGGTACTGGAGTAGTGGAGCAGTTGATCTATTTTGACCAGTTAGCTGTTGGAGAAGTAGAATACTGTTTAGTCCATGCAGGAGTGAGACGGAGGAGCATCATGATAACATGTTGATCAGACTGACTGGGCTGCCATCTATCCATCTACTGACCTGGATGATCACACTGACACACGGTAAGAACTTGCCATCTATCCATCTACTGTCTGTCTTTGTAAACCTGTCTGTTGGTCTGATATCTTTTTACCTATTTTTGTATCTCTGGTAATATAGTTGTATTTCCATCATATGTTAAAGGCAAACAATAATGAAATTCTATAATTTGTCTATGTTCCGAAATCGTTTGACATAATTATTTGACTCTCAATCATCAGGTAGCTCTCTCACTAAGGGAGAGCAGGAATGAGCTACCGCTAGTGCTATAGGACAAGGTCATATGGCCAGGGGTAGCCAGAGGTAGAGGGGTAGTTTGTTGAACACAAATGCCTTATTATGTTGCTCTCGACCAACTCCTTATGTGTAGGTTTCGAGCCTTTAAAGAAGCATGTGATCATTGTGAGAAGAACCAAAGACTATAAAGAAGCATGTGATCAGTGTGAGAAGAATCAAATACTTTAAAGAAGCATGTGATCATTGTGAGAAGAATCAAAGACTTTAAGGAAGCATGTGATCATTGTGAGAAGAATCAAAGACTTTAAGGAAGCATGTGATCAGTGTGAGAAGAATCAAATAATTTAAAGAAGCATGGTATCATTGTGAGAAGAATCAAAGACTATAAAGAAGCATGTGATCATTGTGAGAAGAATCAAAGACTATAAAGAAGCATGTGATCATTGTGAGAAGAATCAAAGACTTTAAGAAAGCATGTGATCATTGTGAGAAGAATCAAAGACTTTAAGGAAGCATGTGATCAGTGTGAGAAGAATCAAAGAATTTAAAGAAGCATGTGATCATTGTGAGAAGAATCAAAGAATTTAAAGAAGCATGGTATCATTGTGTGAAGAATCAAAGACGTTAAAGAAGCATGTGATCATTGTGAGAAGAATCAAAGACTGAGGAAGCATTTGGTCATTGTAAGAAGAATCAAAGACTTTAAAGAAGCATGTGATCAGTGTGAGAAGAATCAGAAATACTGTCCCAAAGAGACTGGCGCATAAAGAGTAATCCATTTTCTTTGTTTTATTTTCTTATTCACCTTTATTTTACCATGTAAGCCGATTAAAAATTCATCATTTTTTGCCATTGCGACCTATCCAAAAATACCCTGGAAATCCAGAGTTCTCCCAAGAGGACAATTTGAATTTGCTCAGCGAGTCACTCTGGCATTCAGTAATGACATTCATTAATGATGCCCTTGTAGCTAAGCTGCATCAATCACATCGGTGTATCTGATATAGGAGCTAAAAGATGACGACAGCGCTACAATGTCGAGGTCATTAGTAAACATTGCAAGATGGCTACGGATGAATACCAGTTGTTTGAAATGGCTTTGGCCGCTACAATGAACGAGTTAGACTTGAATCTTTATCGAAAAGAGGAACAGAAGACGGCACTCGAATCGTTCCTTTGCAAGAAGGATATATTTGCTCTTTTGCTGACCGGATACAGCAAGAGTTTAATCCACCAGTTAGCTCCCCGGTTTTTGTGATTTGTCGTAGTGTTATCCAATTGCGTGCAGTGAGATTTTCAAATGAATGCTTGATGCTGGCCTACGAGTTGGACCATTTTCATTACTTAGAACCAGATCCTTAATCTAAAGAGTGCTAAAATTACTAATATTCAATGGGATATAAATTGTACAAAATATAAATGTACAACTGAGATACAGTGGTTAGCAAGTACGGTGATCAGAAAGCAGCTCAGAAAAGTGCACTTTAATGGCATAATGAGTAATCAGGGTGTATATTTTAGTCGGTGTCCAGTTTAATCCAGTCATTGGTTAGGGTAACTAATTAATAACTAATTATTGACATGCCCTCAGGTCTCCTGAACCAGTGTAACAATGTTTTCAGGACTTTCAAACAGGTTAATATCAATGTTTTATTCATATTTCTCACTCTATCCCTACAATTCTTTAAAAACACAGCCATTTCCCTTTTCCAAAAATGATGTTTTTTGTAGTGGAGGATGGCATTGCAGATTTGCTATTTTGTCATTTTCACATCCTGCTTCCTGTCTGTAATGTTTTTAGTTAAATAAAACTAAAAGTTATAGAAAAATGATCGACTTTGAGACGTGATATCTCCGGCTCTGATTAACCCACATAGACAATCTACCACTCATGATTTGTAGTAGTCTAGCACGAAAGGTTCAGGAGATAATCATCGGCTATTAAATAGGGACCAAGGAAACCAGTTGAAAGAAATCACTAATTAGAATAAACCGGCCTCTTGATCAACCCAAATAAGACCTGAAATAAGCACCAGGTGACAGGGGATGGTGACACTTCACAATATCACTTAATGAACATACAACACAAAACTACAATATAAATATACTGGCCATACATATTCAAGATTAATATAAACACAGATAATATAACAATTAGTCCATAACTCAGTTCAATGCCCACACTGGGAGAATGAACCACCATTAAATGAGGAACCTGAGACCACAGAGAAGGGCACTGGAGTGGGTCTCTCAAAATTCCCCTAAGGAAATGTTTGGGGGGAGCTATGGCTGGGTGGTTTGCTTATATTTACAACTTGGCCTACCACCTATCCTCCAGTTCCATGGCAGTTCCAGCCATCTAAGGAGCCCTAAGAACACTGGCTGGAGGAGCTACTCACACTACCTCTGATGGAGTGGCTGGAGGAGATAAGGCGAGAGGAGCAGCGGGCCAGTGTAGCGGACCGGCTCAAGCCACAACTTATTTATGCTGGCAAACTTTGCCATTCCTGCCATCTTCGAGTGGAATCCCACCTTGGATCGGTGGCTATTAGGGGACAATGGCTATCTGTTAAAGACATGGCTGATTTTATGATTTATGATGCCAGCAACAGTGCGTGAAATGCTTTTGAATAAAAAACACACAAACAAACAGTGTAATTAAACGGACATTTGACATACTGAAAATGTGCTTCTAGTGTTTGGATAGGACAAAAGGCACTATAGTAAACTACTCAAAAAGTTGCAGCATTCTTTGTGGCTTGTTGTGTTTTACACAATATTTCCATTAATCATATTTTGACATACATTTTTGACATTAATTAGAAAAATTTGAGGTTTTAAGGAAACTTGTTGTTGAAATGCATGTGCCAATTCCACTTAACCCAAATGCCCCAACAGTAGAACAGGAGAGGAGAGCTTATTTGACAGAAGAGATGCTACATCATCTATGGTGAGGTAAACAAAGTAATCTTTGGCTAATGTTACACTACATTGCAAGAATATCCCCATGCATTCATAACATTGTGATTCTGTGAGAGTGAGCCCAAAACATCGGAAAGTATGTCTTTTTGACATTACTTTATTTACATTTTCTCAAAAAGAAAATTAATTAACAATCCGCCAAGGAAAAAATCTAGATCATACATACTCTAGAACCTTCTATATCGAGATCCTTCTATATCGAGATCCTTCTATATCTAGATCCTTCTATATCTAGATCCTTCTATATCTACATCCTACTAATTCTGGATCCTACTATATCTAGATCCTACTAATTCTGGATCCTACTTACTTTAGAACCTACTAAATCTAGACCCTGCTAAACCTAGATCTACTAACTGTAAATCCTACTAGACACATGAAGAAGCAGCAGAGAAGCACAGATATACAATAATATTACCAACTAAATGCTGCTTCTTCTAAAACTTTTAAGATGTTGAAAACAAAGAAAGGGAGAAAAAAACTAATAAATTATTCCAGTAAACAGAAGAGTGTTATCAGTATAGAAATTACAAATATCATTAACGTAAAGCGAGAAAAATAAAAGGGCCCAAAATCAAACCCTGTGGATCTCCTGTGTGTAGAGAAATATATTCAGATTTTGGAGAATTTTGAAAACTTGAATTACGTTATACACCAAAATACTGTGCATCCGTAAAGTATTCGTATCACTTCACTTTTTCCACGTTTTGTTATGTTACACCCTTATTCCAAAATTGATTAAATTAATTATTTCACTCAAAGTTCTACAAACAATACCCCATAATGACAATTTGAAGAGAGGCTGGCAAGCAGTGATGCCAGTAACGTGTTACTTAGTAACGCGTTACTCGAATCTGATCACTTTTTTCCGTAACGAGTAATCTAATGCTTTACTAATTCCAAACCAGTAATCAGATTAAAGTTACTTATCCAATTCACAGTGCGTTACTATTTTTGTAATTTTCTTTAGTAAAAATATATATTGCTTACTTCTTGCATCTCAGGGAGAGTCACTTTTTCAACATGAGGACAGTCAGAGCCGGTGCTATCTATAGGCATGAAGCGTTCAACTGGAAGCACTTATGCCAGCAACATGAACTTGGACTTTTCATGAACCTTTTCATTGTTCATTCATTGAATAGTTAGGTAGTGTGTTCATGTGTTGCTAAAAAGAGTATATTGTTGGATTAAACAGACTCTAGTGAATGTTTTTCAAATGTAATCATGTTTTCATATGAGACACTGACAATAAATTCAATAAATTTGTGTGTACAAAGTATTTGTTAACCTTATTAATAAAAAGTTATTAAAAACAGGCTAAATTATTTTTTGCTATCATATACTCTTATAGTTTCTTTACACACAATACAATAGCATTTGGTTACAATTCACTAGCTTTATAATGACTTAACAATGTGTCACAACTTAGCGTGGTGTGTGGTAGAGAGGAGGACTCAAAAGGCAGTTGTCGTATTTATTGACAGATCCGGAACATAGAGTGTACAAATGCAGGGTACGACCTATACGAATATGCGCTTAGGAGAGTACCGTCATATAACCTACGTGCTATTTACAGCTGCACGGACGCTGGCAGGCTAACACTATAATATATACTTATTCTCCTGTTAACGTACAGGGACACTGAGAAACTTAACATGCATACAAACTCTCGAGCATATTTCTATACAGCAATATAGGTGACTCACTTTTCACATATCGTCTCCAACTCTTTCCCGGACCGATCTACAATGTTACAACCACCAACGCTGACAGTAAACAATAATCCACGCCTCTTACCTAGTTGGGGCTGCATATATA
>JACXGM010036119.1:0-11514 GCA_016801145.1 Umbra pygmaea
AGCGATGAGATCCTCAGCCCACCGAACTGCAACCCATCCCCACCCCGACTACGCCTCGATATCCTGTCCATAAATACTACAAACAGGATTGGTGACAAAGCGCAGCCCTGGCGGAGACCAACCCTCACATGAAACGAATCCGACTTACTGCCGAGAACCCGGACACAGCTCTCACTTTGGTCATACAGAGATTGGATGGCCCTAAGAAGGGACCCCCTCACCCTATACTCCCGCAGCACCTCCCACAGTATCTCCCGGGGGACCCGGTCACATGCCTTCTCCAAATCCACAAAACACATGTAGACAGGATGGGCATACTCCCAGGCCCCCTCCAGGATCCTTGCGAGAGTAAAGAGCTGATCCGTTGTTCCACGACCAGGACGGAATCCACATTGTTCCTCTTCAACCTGAGGTTCGACTATCGGCTGAACTCTCCGTTCCAGCACCTTAGAGTAGACTTTACCAGGGAGGCTGAGAAGTGTGATACCCCTGTAATTGGCACACACCCTCTGGTCCCCCTTTTTGAACAGGGGAACAACCACCCCAGTCTGCCACTCCTTTGGCACTGTCCCAGACTTCCATGCAATGTTGAAGAGGCGTGTCAACCAAGACACGCCCCTCCACACCCAGAGCTTTCAGCATTTCTGGACGGATCTCATCAATCCCTGGGGCTTTGCCACTGTGGAGTTGTTTGACTACCTCAGTGACTTCCACCAGGGAAATTGACGACAATCCCCCAGCATCCTCTAGCTCTGCCTCTAAAATAGAGGGCACAGAAGTAGGATTCAGAAGTTCCTTAAAGTGCTCCTTCCACCGCCCTGTTACCTCTTCAGTTGAGGTCAACAGAGTCCCAACCTTACTGTATACAGCTTGGATGTTTCCCCGCTTCCCCCTTCTGAGGAGGACCGAAAGTCCTTCTCCATGTCTTCCCCGAACTTTTCCCACACCCACTGCTTTGCCTCTTTCACGGCAGAGGCTGCAGCCCTTCGGGCCCTTCGGTACCCTGCAACTGCTTCTGGAGTCCTCCGGGATAACATATCCCAGAACGACTCCTTCTTCAGTCGGACGGCTTCCCTGACCACCGGTGTCCACCACGGTGTCCGTGGGTTACCGCCACTTGAGGCGCCCAAGACCCTAAGACCACAGCTCCCCACCGCAGCTTCAGCAATGGAGGATTTGAACATTGTCCACTCGGGTTCAATGCCCCCAACCTCCACAGGGATGCACGAAAAGCTCCGCCGGAGGCGTGAGTTGAAAGTTGTAAGTAAACTTTTAGCATAATATTTTTCTGTAGTTCTCATAGGCTACTGTAAATCTGTGTACAGTATACCCTATTGGAAATAAGACTTTAAGTACAGTAGCTTCCATACAGATTTGGCTTAATGGAATATTAATTGGCATACATTAATTTATAAAACACAAACAACTCTTATTCCTTAGATCATTTGGAGTCGTTCAGTGAAAATAAAATATCTTTAGAATAATAATATCATTAGATCAATTGTACCATTAAAAAGGCAACCCCATTAGAAGCATTGTTTTCTTCTTTTAAGTGGTCTAGCACCACTCAGCGACGGGATAGACCATTTATTGGCAACTAAAGTCACTGATTGGTGACGCTGTATGAACGGCACAACTTTATCCGATGACATCTGTATATATATTACATTCAGACTAAATAATATGTCCAAGTCATATATCCATTACAAGTACTGTTATACTTAAAATCCAACCTATTAATTTTATTATAAACAAATTTTACATTATATAACAATGCTGTGTACAACATTTACACAATAATTGTAAAAGTCACATATTTCCATAAACTACAGCACTTTCTACTGTAGAGATTGCATTTTAAGTTATGACTTGGCATTGTTTCTAGGCCAGTGATTAGGCTATGCAGCCTCTAGACAAGTTGCAGAAAATATCAGAATTAGTTTGTGTACCACGGAGTACACACAAATTTGTTAATTTACTTAGAATGCAGGTAATATCCTTAAAACCGATTTGTGGTGAGCTTTTCTTCAAAACATGATGTCACTATCAATACAATAATATCTAAAAAATGTGTTGTCTGTTTGAATATAGTAATAGGCAATCTAAACAATCTAAACATTGTGATCAGATCACGTACTAACTGTGTTTACAGAGTGTAGCGGTCTAACGCCACTATCAGTCTGTAATAGTCCATTACATGTTCACTTAATGTATCGTGTTTGCCTCAAAATGACAAGAGAGACATCTGTAGGTTGCAGGTACAGTCCTTAGCCAAAATGACTATCAGAACTAAAACAAAGTTAACCATATTGTAGAAGTATTCTTACAGCATTAATAATATATAGGCATGATCACTACTCTCAACGTAACCTGGTGACTGAGCCAAGGTTTGTTTAAAGCCTATGGATACTTGAATGGTGATATTTTATAACTGTTATGCCTACAAGGATAATCCGATAACCTGACATAAAAATGTCTTGGATGGTTAATGCCGTAATAATTGCGTGTTTAATAATTGTTCAAACACGGAATGCAATTCTGTCTTCGGAGGCTAAGGAATGTTTGTTTATCCCTGCCGCAGGAAGCCAGCATGTGCTGTACTCAAAGTTTTTGGTAAATGGCTATGCCAGCGCACCATGCTTGTCAAACAAAATCAAGAAACACTCAGCTAACCAGGGTCTTGCCCAAATAGCGGTTCTGTTGCTTTAAGCCGGGGATATCGAACTGAATCCGGGCCCACATCCGTGGTTGTCTACCAACATGGATCCTATTGTTAGCCATGCATCACAACATTGTCAGTTAACTTCACCTGTCAGTGGGGCTACCAGTGGTCTAACAAATTTAACCTTCCAGCTAATTCATCCAGGGCTGAGATCTGGTTTTGCGGCCTCGTTGTCTACGTTTCCCGGAGCCCTTTGTTATGGCGGAGGCGGTGGATTGGATGTGTCCTACCGGAGACACGGCGACAAGATGGCGGCTGGATGGATATATCCATTGTTTGGATGGATATATGTTTACCGAAAACAAATCCCAAATTATATTTGGGGCTTGCTACAGACCGCCAGGTCATCCTACTTTCTATGAGAAGTTAGAACAGGTTCTTCTCAGTCTATCCGGCAAAGAGAGCTCTGAGCTGATTTTAATGGGGTATATGAACACAAACCTGTCGGGCTGTGCTCATCCTTCTGGCAAAATGCTGGAGGATATGTGTCACTCTTTTGGTCTTGAACAGCTGGTAAAACAGGCCACGAGGAAAAGCAAGACTTATGAGAGTATTATAGATTTATCTCTAAGTGGTACTATTACTTATGGTATAAGTGATCATAATATCATATTCTGCACAAGAAAAACTGTAAAAAAAAAAGTTTTACTCTCACAAGTCGGTACTATCCAGATCAGTCAAACATTAGTCCCAGGAAAAATTTAAGTTGCTTGTAAATGAGGTGGATTGGTCCCCTGTGGTAAATTGTTCATGTGTTAACATAGCATGGTCACAGTTTAAAGACAGATTTTTAGAAATCATCAACAAGGTGACCCCTCTTAGACGGATCAGAGTTAAACAGCGTTCTAGTGCATGGTTCAATGAAGTTATACATAATACTATTAAAACCAGGGAAAAAGCACTTAAAACATTTCAGAGAACTAAAAATCATGATGATTTTATTTTATATACAGTGCCTTGTGAAAGTATTCGGCCCCCTTGAACTTTTCGACCTTTTGCCACATTTCAGGCATCAAACATAAAGATATGAAACTGTAATTTTTTGTGAAGAATCAACAACAAGTGGGACACAATCATGAAGTAGAACGAAATTTATTGGATATTTCAAACTTTTTTTAACAAATAAAAAACTGAAAAATTGGGTGTGCAAAATTATTCGGCCCCTTTACTTTCGGTGCAGCAAACTCTCTCCAGAAGTTCAGTGAGGATCTCTGAATGATCCAATGTTGACCTAAATGACTGGTTCACCTGGCAACACAATATTATGTCAGCAACAGAAACTAAGATTGCTTTCCTTTCAGAATAATAGCGCTCATTTTCATTCATTGCAATAACCATTGTGAATTCATTTCAAAGCTAGTGAATTGTAACCAAATGCAATTGTATTGTGTGTAAAGAAACAATAAGAGTATATGATTAAAAAAACATTTAACATGTTTTCACAAACAATATTTTATTACAAACAGTAACAAATATGTTGTACACAGAATATTGATTAAATATATTGTCAATGTATCATGTGAAAACAAGATAACATATGAAAAACATTCACAAGAGTCTGTTTTATCCAACAATAGACAAATTTTAGCAACACATGAACATAGACGCACAATATACTATTGTAATGAATTACGAGTGCTATTATTTTGAAAAGTAAAATCCGAGTTTATGTTGCCGCCATAATGTAGTGTTGCCAAAGCAAACGTGTCAGCCCCGGTGCTAGAAACGGCCCTGTGCACAGGATGTAACGAATGGACTCCAGGAAATACTGTTTATGACAATACAAGGAATAGTCTGGCTCTTAAAGGCAGAAGTACAAATACACAGGGCTAGGCTAGGTCAGAATGCAGGGGTCGTGACACAGAGATACAGGCTGAGGTACAAGGACGCTTGGCGTGGTCAAGGAAGACAGGCAGGGTTCAGAACCAGGAAGAATCGGGCCAAGGTGCAAAAACAGGATCCAGAAGAGTAGTCAGGTAACAGGCAGCAATGGTCAAAACATGGGCAATAATCAGGCAAAGGTACAAAAACGATAGGCGATCTCGTGAGTAGAGAGAAACAAACAAGGGTCAATACACAGGTCAAATATATTCAGAATAGGAATGCTCAGTAGCTCAAAATAAACAATACCTCGCAAAGAGGATGTGTGTGTGGCTGGGCTATATACTATGAGGTGTGCAGTGGCAGGTGTCAGTACTGAGGTGATTGTGATCTGTGGTGTGTGCTGCTGTCATGAGTGTGGGGAAATGAGAAGTTTGTGTCTTGTGAGTGTGATCTGGAATGAGTGCTGTGTTCGTGCGTGACGGGAAACAATGACTTATCAGTCTCTGGTGTGGATGCAACCTGACCTGACCTGGGAACCCTTACACAGGATTCAGAAATGTATTTCTGATGCACACACAAATATGTCTTGATTTACAAACTGCTTGCGGTTTGTGAACGTCACTGCATTTGTGTGTGAATTTTGAGACTCCCCTGACTTGGCTCGACACACAAATGCTTTTTTTTAATAGGGAATGATCTGCAACCAATCAGATCTCTCCCTTGTTTTAGCCAATCACAAGAACGCACCCTGCGTGGGGGATTGTTTACTTATAAGCCAATCACATGAATGTGTTCACACTGTGCAGAGAGCCAGGAGTTTCAACATTACTGATGAAAGGACGACTGTTTTCTCTTCCTCTGCCAAGCATTTTCTGCTCAAATTTCAGCAATGAAAGACGTGTCTTACATTTGACTAGACATTTTAATATTTAAGTTGTTTGACTCATGTAAAGACTGATACAAATGTGTTGCTGCAACATAAAATTGCATAATCATATCCTTTAAATTACCTTCAGTGATAAGTCTGGAATAGGGCAGCGGTAGTAACGCTGCCTTATGGTCGGTAGGTAATCGGTTCGAATCCTGTTGTGTGCGTTTAAAAAAAGAATAATTATATACATTGATGTATAGACATAAGACATGTTATTTTATTTACCTTTACAGAGAGAAATCAACTGAAACCCATGTCTCTTTTACAGATTGTTTGTTGCATAGGGGGCTGCTGTTTTGGTGGCTGAAGAGGGGCTACACAATATTAGGCAGGTGGTCATAATGTTATGGATGATCGGTGTATAACTTCTATGTAATATTCATGTTTGAAGAACTACTGTAAGTAGTGTTACATTAAAAATATAAATGTTCAAATAAACAGGAATGTTCTTGAAGTCTGAAGTATTACTTTTAGAATTGTTAGATAAAAAGTATTAAAGTTTTAAAATTACATTCCTGTGTATTTGAACATTTACCAACACTTATATTTTCTATGTAACACTACTTACAGTAATAATTCAAACATGAATATTACATAGAAATTATACACCGATCATCCATGGCCTTCTCCACGTCTCCTGATGTACTGGCCTGTCTCCTGCATGATAGCGCCTCCATGCTCTGGACACTACGCTGACAGACACAGCAAACCTTGCCACAGCTCGTATTGATGTGCCATTCTGGATGAGCTGCACTACCTGAGCCACTTGTGTGGGTTGTAGACTCCCTGTCATGCTACCACTAGAGTGAAAGCACCGCCAGCATTCAAAAGTGACCAAAACATCAGCCAGGAAGCATAGGAACAGAGAAGTGGTCTCTGGTCACCACCTGCAGAACCACTCCTTTATTGGGGGTGTCTTGTTAATTGCCTATAATTTCCACCCGTTGTCTGTTCAATTTGCACAACAGCATGTGACATTGATTGTCAACCAGTGGATTCCTGAGTGGACAGTGATTTTACAGAAGTGTGGTTGACTTGGAGTTACATTTTAAGGGTTCCCTTTATTTTTTTGAGCAGTGTATATGTATACATATATGTACAGCTTGTGAAAATAAGGACATAGTGAATTCTTGGAATGCTTTGCCTCACACACCACTGCTGTAATGCAAACATATTGCAGTTTCTCAATGTACACAGACATAGCTTTCTGTTTGACTATTCTAAAATAAGTATTGATCGACAGGTCTGAATCGAGTCAGAGCATGCTTTCCGATTTAAATAGTCAAATAGTTCCTTTTTTGGTTTCAGCACCTGTAATCGTTTTTTAAATAATTTTTGTAATTCTTGTTTGAGGACATTTAAATGATATGGACATTTAAAACGGCCCTAGAAAAGTAAATTGTAGTTGTAGATAAAATATCCCCTTCATTCGCATTTTCTTTTTCTCAAAGTGAGGTGCCAATCTCACAAGTGGATATTGTAGCTAAATAAAGATTTCTTTGTGCTGGCATGTGCTGGTCACATCGTTTACATCTGCCTTTGTCTTTAAAAAAATAAAATACAATGAGATAGTGAGGAATGCTGGCAAAGCCATTTCACCGTCTCCCTGGTCATATTTGGGGCTATATGTGTAAATGATAGGAGGGTGAATTAACCAGCTCCTCTGTGATTTCAGTCCTGCTGCTTTGAATGACAGCTGCACCAGGGCGAAAATCTGACATCAACTTTGGAGAGGGACACCAAAGGCAGTGCTGTAACACATATGTTACATTTTAATATGTTAAATGTATATTGAGGAACCATAATTACTACTACTGGATAAGTTAACTGAAGGGTTGTCCCAACTTGTTCTAATCTTTAAATCATTGTAATACTACTAATAATACTAGTAATACTACTAATAAAATTAGTTATAGCATTGTTCCTTCTCAGTCCAGTATTTATTCAGGTAGTTGTTGGACCACCTCAGAAAATTAGATGGTTCATCTCAAGGGGCTATTCATTAATAAACTAAATTTCTTTTAAAATACCAATGGTACTGTGTGTGTATGGGTACATTTTTATAAATACAATGAGCATGGTGTGAGCTCATCTAAAATAATCTCAATTGAATGCACTGCTGTGCCACTGTCTCCTATACTGTTGCTGCTGGAAACAAGGTTGACACCTGGTCCTGCTGTGGATGTGACACTGTCATCTGAAGTCTCTCTCCCTGGCTCATTCCCTTTCAACGCGCTCAATGACTCACAGTCTGTCTCCTAGGGAAAGAAATAAGGGTTTGGCATACTCCTAACTACCAGTACCCAAAACTAGACAATTAATCACAATAGCAATACCACTGCCTTAAAAAGATCTTGGTTCAGTCATTAGTTTAAGTTGAGAGTCGAGTATCCTTGGAATTGTACAATTATGTCCCTATTTTCCAAGTCTAGAAAATAAGGAACCTTTCATAATGTTGCCACATAAACAGACACTTTAAAGCTGCATTGTGTAAGATCTGCTCCCATCTACTGGTGAGAATGTATATGACAAGCAACCGTGTTATTATACCAGCAACGTGAACCTGGATATTCGTTTTTTCTTTCAAAACAATAGCGCTCGTTTTGATTCATTGCAATAGTCATTGTTAATTCACTACAGCCTGTGAATTATAACCAAATGCAATTGTATTGTGTGTAAAGAAACAATAAGAGCATGTGATAGCAAAAATAATAATTTAACATGTTTTATTAATAAAAGGAACGAATATGTTTTACACACAATTTGATTGAATATATTGTCAGTGTCTCATGTGAAAACACGATTACATTTGAAAAACATTCACTACTTTATTCAAACAGAATACTAATTTTAGCAAAACATGAACATGGACACTACCTATGCAATGAATAAACAATGATTATTGCAATGAACTACGAGCGCTATTATTTTGAAATGGAAAATCCCTGTTTGTGTTGCCAGCCGAACGTTCTTGACTACTTTACAGCTTGAGCCAGCGCTACTATTACATGTCCTCGAGAACAGGCATGATCTTACATCTTCAACAGACTTTGACATTTCCCGGCAGTCGTGAGTAATCTCCCCCTGGCATTCGTCACGGTGCCACTTCTGTAAAAGCGCGAATGGCCGAGCTTGAATTTCCAGGTATGTCCCTCTTTGGCTAATGTATTTTAAAGATGGAGGCGTAACATGGCTTCCGCAATTCGAGCGGCACGTTGTATGTATTGTGAATGGAAGATTCTACACTTACAAAAATACTTTGATTATTAGGTGGAAGTAATTACACATGAATGAGCACATATTTGTGAAAGAACAACGGTTTTTTGCTAAGAATCAACTCAAAGAAATACACAGTGTAGCTTTAAAGACTGAGACTGGACTCCTTTATATTATTGTATATTTTCTGTAGAGCACATACAGATGGAATGTCAGACTCTCCAAATAAAGTGTAACCCTAGTTTCTTCCAACTATCTATAGTCATCAAAAAATAAGAGTCTTTCTCACTCCAAAAACTCTAGAAATGGCAGTTCATTCATTTATTACATGTTGGCTAGATTACTGCAATTCTTTATATTGTGGTATATCAAGTGTCCAAAATGCGGCGGCCAGACTCATCCATAAATGTTGGAAATATGACTGTCACATCCTGCCCTAGGTGGGTAGGATGTGTCTGTTATTTCTGTTGTTTGTGTGACTTTTTGTCCCTTCCTAGTGTTTGGTATTCTTGTTTATTGATTCCTAGCCCCCCCCGTGATATTTCTGTGTATTTGCATTCCCTGTCGTCTTCCCTAGCCACGCCTCTCTCCTTGGTCTGGGCGATCTGCTCCTGGGTTTTGCTTAAGAGATAGTACTTCTGTATCGGCTTGATTATTCAATGTGCTACAGCCTTGTCTCATTAGTTGTTTCACATCTCTATATAATGTGCCCAGACCAAGAGGAGAGTTGTTGGAGCACTGTGGGTTTACCTAGGGCTGGGAGGTATGGCTTAAATTTAATACCCCGATATTTTTCAAATGTTTGACGGTATCCCGGTATTTAAAGGTATTTAATTTTTTAAGTAAAGGGTTGAAAGAAATTAATTTGTTCGTTCATTATGATTTTTGTTGGAACACCAATAAACAAGACTGAGTAAGTACAAGTAGTGCTATTGTTTAAATCTTTATTAAATGCAGGAATACTAATAAATAACTTTGCAACTGCAAAAAAACAAGCCTATCCGCTGTCTATGGCTTTAGTACTGAACCGTGGCATGTCATGGCACCACCACAGTACTTGCTTAGGTTTATGAATTACAAAAAAGTCCCACTGTCATTTAACTAGATTAACTACTGGTATAGTTCTGACAATCAGATTGGTTTCACAGGTTCTGGACACGGAAAAATAGCTTTTGAACTCAAGCCAAACAACCCCCATAAGCTTTTTTCCGATGTTATAACATCGGTTGAGTGGCTTAGTGCATGCGCTAATAGAACCAAGCGTGTATGTCGTCAAGAGCATGCCAACGGTGTAGGTGGCAGTATAACGAAAGGCTGAAGCCCACGTTAGCCAATCAGATTCCCAAAAGTAGCCAGATGAAAATGTAAACATAGGTCGCACTTTTGGCGCAGGTGCATGTTCTGGCGCATACTGTGACGCCGGCTGCCTAAACCTCAGTTTTCCTTCGTTAACATGCCAAAGGAGTTTTCAAAAATCTCCACTTTAGCTGTAGTTTTTCGAAAGAATCGTTTTCAAGGGCGAATTCTCTGTTTGCGTGTAAACGAAGGGCACAAACGAGGGGAAATAAACCATACCATGTCCACACTATTTTTTAACAACATATTTTTCGCTTGCTACTGCGTGGATAATTGTACCAGCACCCTCCATTGTTTTTTTCCACCGTTTATCTAACTTCCAGGTGTTTGTTTCTCACGTCTGTTTGTGTGTGTCCCGCAGTGGGCATTACGATTTTAGGGGCGCAGTTTATTCTAAAATAAGATTATTTTCAGTTGTTGCAGCTGGCGAAATGACATGAAAAAATACCGGTAACGAATATAGCATACCGCTACATACATGAATACCGGTATATAGTTTTTTGCGATATACCTCCCAGCCCTAGGTTTACCACCCCGTCACTGTGTATTTTCTGAGTTCTACGTGAGTGTATTCTCAAATCATTACACTGGCTGCCAATTCGACAGAGAATAGATTTTAAAATTTTACTCCTCATTTTTTAAATCTCTACATAACTTAGCCCCGGTCTATCTCTTTGAACTGGTTCATCCCTACACTCTGGTTCGATGCCTAAGGTCTCTTGATCAGGCTTTGTTGGTAGTCCCTCGCGCAAGACTTAATCATAGAGGGGAGCGTGCATTTGCAGTAGCAGGGCCTCGACTCTGGAACTCCATGCCCCTAGAGATTAGAACGGCCCCTACCTTGTCTACCTTCAAGTCCTTATTAAAAACCCACCTGTTCACATTAGCATACTAACCTCCATTTCTGGCTGTTCTTACCTTTCTACGTTTTCTACTGCTTTCATTCTTCAGTTTTTCACAGTACTTTAATCTGATTATGTCCTGCTACTCCTGTCTTTACGTTGCCTTTTATTTGTGTTACTGTGTGTTGTGAAAAAGGTGTATTTGAAAAAAAGAATTGTTGCTCTACATAAAGATGGCCTAGGCTATAAGAAGATTGCCGAGACCCTGAAATTGAGCTGCAGCAGGGTGGCCAAGACCATACAGCGGTTTAACAGGAGAGGTTCCACTCAGAACAGGCCTCGCCATGGTCGACCAAAGGAGTTGAGCGCCATATCCACAAGTTGTCTTTTAGAAATAGACAAATTAGTACTTCCAGCATTGCTACAGAGGTTGAATGGTTGGGGGGTCAGCCTGTCAGTGCTCAGACCATATGCTGCACACTGCAAAAAAACAGTTGCTGAAGACAAGCTGACTAAGGACATGGATTACTGGAACCATGTCCTGTGGTCTGATGAGACCAAGATGAACCTATTTGTTTCAGATGGTGTCAAGTGTGTGTGGTGGCAACCAGGTAAGGAGTACA
>JACXGM010036120.1:0-11482 GCA_016801145.1 Umbra pygmaea
ATTTAACTGGGATAATTGTGATTACAATATCTTTTCCGTAGTAATTGCTATCAACATGAAACTTTTGGTGCTTGTTTGGCATGCCGCTCTGACGCTCGGTATCAAATTTGTCATTAGGAGGCGCTGTCGTCAACTCAGACCAGTCTTTGCTCTTTTACTCAACCAATGTTAATGGGATATTTACACTGGTGATGTACCACAGACCTCAAGCTCACACCTTGATATTTTCTGACATTTGCCTCGCCAACGTTATGCTTTGGGGTCCGCTTTCCATATATTACTATCCAAAATTCTGAGCTTTTATTAATGTGTCAGACATTATAGAACATATAAAAAGTATTGTATTCATAAAGGCTACAATTTGTTTCAAACAAAGACAAGATAAATTAATAATGAATGTAATATACTTTTATTTAGCAGATTTAATTGTGGTATTATATCTTAACCAATATTTCCTATATTTGTAAGCAGATGATCTATGCTATATTTGGATAAAATGCCCCTCCAATAGTGTTACTGTAGTAAGCTGATCATGTGCCTGTGTATCTGGAAAACTTTATTTCCTGTTTGTAGTGTGCGGTGTTAGAATTGGTGTGTTGCTAATCTAGTACAAATTATACTACAAAACAATATAAAACATTTAAGAACAACTATCTATAATGTACACTGTCGGCAGCAGCCTAAAATAGGGACATATACTGAACAGTGAAAGGGAAATGAGATAAAGACAAAAAAAAAAAGTTGCAAAATGTTTTAGGAAATTGTTTCCTTTGGACAAATGCAGGTAACTCATTATTTGGTTCTGTTTTGTTTAGTTTAATGTGTAAGGCATAGCGTACAGACAAGATGGGCAGATACACACAAATTACTACATTAAATTGCTACAGAAACCATGATTTTGTGACTTTGTCAGCTTTGAGCCCTTTCCCTCCTCAATTAGGACAAATTGAAACAAATGTCAGTTAATTCAAATATGCTATCTGAATCATTAACCACAGTGGTATGGCACTCCGATTACTATGTGAAAACCTATTTTCCAAATGACAGTTTATGGATTGACATACTGTGTGATGGCATTTCATCATCTGCTTTCTAAGTTTGTAATCCCCTGTGTTCTCTTGTAAATTAAAACTGTTTTCATCTTCCGACATTTTCGACCATTTTCAAAAATTTCTTTCAACATTGTTAACTGCCTTGGAAATTTCAGAGCACACGCAAATTACCATAGACCTTGCAGATCGGGTGTTGTGATCAGGGTTCCCGCGGGGTCTTAAAAAGTCTGAAATTTCGAACGTTAAATTTAAGGCCTTAAATTTCCACATTTTCATTCGAGGTCTTAAATTTAATTTAGTCAGGTCTTAAAAATGGTTTTACCCTTGTACATTTCCAGAAACGGTGACCGCAGAAAGAGAAAATATCGATTTGTAGCCTGAAAAGCGGAGTCATGAATATTGTCGATGTTAATTAGGAACAAATGTACATTTTGCGTTGCACACAGACATTTTTTTAAGGTGCAACAGTAACAAAACGAGCAGAAAGCTGCCCTCAGAACATTGATTTGGTGTGTTGTAGTTCTTTCTGGGGATATTGATGTTGGTACGTATGTGGTGATAAAACTACATATTTTGTAATAAACGCAATACCTGCCCGCGAAATACATCTGCGTCTCCTCAGAGTTTGGTAAAGTTTGGCTAGGCCTACCTGTGGAAAATGGGAAAGTGTACTTTTAACGAGACATGGCTAGAGCACAGCGATACACAGCGATACGCGGTACACAGCTCCAGGTACGAAGCTGGAGTCACACGCCAGAGCAGAGAAACAGAAGCTAGCCGCAAAATGCCTTCATCAGACTCAACCAATTAGCCAGTTGAGCCTCACCCCTGCCGAAAATAAGATACATTTAGAAGTGTTCCTTTACTTAATATAATGAAAATAAATAACTTATTTGCAAATATAATTAAAATATATTGCTTTCTAATCAAATCCAAACCTTCATGATGTATTGCGCTGGTCACCCTCAAAGTCAGACAATGCATTCCAACTGCGCAACTCTCGCTCCCGACATCCAAACACAACTCAGTGCGCAGCAAAGTGAGAAAATTGAGTTTCTTCTTCACTAACATGATACACAATGAACATAAACCCTTCATCCAAGAGATGCAAAACATAGCAGAGAACGGGAACCAATCACAGAGGTAGTCACAGCATACTGCCTAACTACTCAAGTCGCCATATAAGCTAACATTAGCATATTAAGGTAAAACTAATCTTCCTGCCTACTATTGGTAAGCTGCCAAATATCAGGGACAGTCTTATTTTTTTCAAAGTATTGTTAATTGATGATTCTCTGTTTGCCCTCACAAAAACTCAATAATATTTAGCAATGAATGTAATAGATGTGTTACATGAATATACTATTCGAACAGATTCAGAGCATTGGTGAAAAATCATATAGCTTGTTATCCCTTTTGTTAACTTTAGCAGATGATAAAGCTATTATGTCTAATTTCATAAAGATTATCACTCATATACATTTGAGGAATTTGTAATAATATCACATTGGATAGTAGGCTGTAGTACTAAATGTTATAGTAATTTTATTTTATCTCTCAACATTTGTATTAATTTGCTCCTGGGTCATTTTAGGGCTAGTGTAGATGTGCACAGTTTTGCACTTTCTGCCTCATAGCCTACTTATGCACTATCCTTTATAAACCAGAGTTTTTGCAACAATTTTGTTGAAGTTATATTATTAGATAAACCATGTACCGGGTCTTAAATATGTTTTGATTGATCACAAATAACATTGTTTAGTAATACTAAAAGCCTGAACACATAATCGTCACAGTTCCAAAGATTGGAGGCAGGCGCGTCTTGTTATTAAACAAGGAGGAACTGGACAAGAACACAAACATAAGAACAAAATGAGGACCTAAGACTAACCTGAGTACAGAACATAAACACATGACATGAACATTTGATATAACACTACACTAAACAGATGAACAGACTGTCTAAACATACCACAAAGAACTATAACACAAGATACAACTTTACTTTAAACATATGAACTGAACATAATAACAACCACATACCTGGACAAGAACAATGAACCACACTGAACAACCAAACAGACAGAACTAAATACCACACTAACGAGGGGAGAGTGTGTAGGAGTGGACCAAACAACAGAACTGATTGGATAATGTGAGGGGATCATTTGATACAAAGAGCGGGAAAACAAAAGCAAAACAAAACACACAGGGGAGAAACAACCATGAAGTGACACAGAACAAGGACAAATACTATGGACATTGTGACAATAATCCTCTGCCAGTGTGCATAATTAAATTCTTGACCAATCACAGGTATTTCTTTTGTTATTTTATTGTGCGTTCACTGCGGTATTGGTCTTAAAAAGTCTTAAATTTAATGTCATCAAACCTGCAGACACCCTGGTGATATTTTCCAGCATTTGCATCACAGCCATCGCACCTTGGCTCATAGGTTTTACTTTCGGGGGTCCGCGTGTCACGGGCGACTTGCACCAGGGTGGACTTGCCAGAGACGGCTTGGAACCCGTCAAAACTGCTTGCAGATCTAGTTTTACTTCTTTTACATTCTGATACCCAACAGTACATGTTTGAGCCAGAATGTTCGTAAAATAAATTGTAAACAAACAACCAGCTGTCCTCTTGGTCCAAGTCAGCTGGACCAAGAGGACAAATTTGTTTATTCAATCTATTTTGTTACTTCCAGTACATGTTCCCTGTGTTTACTATGTCATTGCATATTTTGTTGTGTTATTGAATCCGTAAAAACTGGAATTATTAATTAATTATCCGTAATATATTGCCAAAGTGAGCTGACTGTTTGGCGTGGTTGTTGGAGGGCTAATATCTTGTGTTCATGCATACTGTGTGAAGATTGCTAAATCTGTACCAGCTGGAGCCATGTAGGTCATATAGCATTTCACTGATGTTGGGGGAATTAGTAACTGGTTGTATCATTACAGAATACAGTGAAGATCTAACTAGATACCGGCCTTTTCTTGTGCAAAGCGGGTCATTCGACCTTGGTGTCCACCTCCAGTACGTGTTTGCTGTGTTCTCATATTTGTCCATTGCATATGTTGTTTTGTTGTTCCGTACGACTCTACGACCCGATCTACGATTCTACGACCTGACTACAACTTTGTCTGTGTTAGCTGGCTCTCTAACATATATCTTTTGATGATACATATTTTGTGATAATTGCGACACAAAATGAAAATGTATCAGTGACAGAATATTGCTAAATCTGTACTCATTGGAGCAAATTAGCTAGAATAGAATAGATCATGACCGACGTCAGGGGAGTTAGTGATCGGTTTTATCTTTACAGGATATAGTGTTGAGCTAACTGGATGGCGGCCATCTGTTGTACCAGCTACGGTGAATATAAAGTTTAAATATAATTTTTTTTGGGGGGGGTTGGTTCCCGATTTTCCTCCCCTCCCAATTCCCTCTCTAATCCTGTTTTTGTCAGCAGATCCGCAACTCCTTCTACAGATCTGTGGGATGACGAGGGGTGTACACATGGTTCAGCCAATCACATGTTGCCCAAGCTGCCAATTTTCTTTTCACTGTTCACCCAACACAAAAGCCTTTAGACGGATCATGCACAGGATTATTATGTTCATCGACTATACTTTCACAATTTAATTTCACAGGTGCCCGATCTAAACACAAGGAGTCGCTGGAGAGCGACGGGGTAGGATAGATAATCTAACTTATCTAACAGCTACGGTGAATAGTTAACTACAGTAACTATGACCTACAACCAGATCTATGACCTGGTAGCTGTTCCTTGTTGTGAAACTTGGTCACCAGCCAATATAGGATACTGTGAAGTGCTAACTAGGTGAAGCAGTAACTCCGAAGTGTAGCAGAGGTGAGGGCAGGGCACATTTGTGTCATTACATATTTCAACAAATGTTTCCCATGTCAAAATAGCCATCAATTGAATAGACAGAGGTGAAATTCCCAGGCTTCTGGATAGAAGCTTGTTAGCATGATGTAGATTGTATATAGTTTCTTTACATTGTGCAATGATTATGACATAAAATGAAAAGCTGTTGGTGACTTAATATCATTAAATTTGGAGCTAGGTCATATAGATCCCATGATTTTCATTTATAGAGAATTGGGTGTTTGGATCAGCAATTTCATTTTGATATATCAAATAACTGAATGATACAGTAATATTTCAGTAGTGAAACTAGGTTTACTGGATGAACAGAAACTGTTCAATATGCATCAAAACAAAATCACATTTTCAATGATATTCAGACCTGGGGACTGGGATGACCATTCCAGAACATTGTACTTGTTCCTCTGCATAAATGCCAGAGTAGATTTTGAGCAGTGTTTTGGGTCGATGTCTTGTTGAAATATCCAGACCTGGCGTATTTTCAACTTTGTGACTGATTCCTTTACATTATTCTCAAGTGTCTGCTGATACTGAGTGGAATCCATGCAACCCTCAGCTTTAACAAGATTCCCAGTACCGGCACTGGCCACACAGCCCCACAGCATGATGGAACATCCACCAAATCTTACTGTGTGTTGCAAGTGTTTGTCTTGGAATGCTGTGTTCTTTTGTGGTCCGTGGGCTGTTTTTGACCAGTCTCATCATCCTTCGCCTTTGCCTCTCCAATATTTTACTTGGCCTGCCACTTCTGGCCTTAACAAGAACTGTGCCTGTGGGCTTCCATTTCCTCACTATCTTCCTCACAGTGGATACTGTCAGCTTAAATCTCTGCAATTTGTTTTTGTAGCCTTCCCCTAAACCATAATGTTGAACAATCTTTGTTTTCAGGTAATTTGAGAGTTGTTTTGAGGCCCCCATGTTGCCACTCTTCAGAGGAGAGTCAAAGAGAACAACAACTTGCAATTGGCCACCTCAAATAATTTTCTCATGATTGGATGCATCTGTCTATGAAGTTCAAGGCTTAATGAGCTCACCAAACCAATTGTGTGTTCCAATTAATCAGTGCTATTTATGCACCTGTATAATTTCATTTTGATGCATATTGCACATTTTCTGTTAATCCAATGAACTTTATTTCACTACCGAAATATTACTGTCTTTCAGTTATTTGATAGATCAAAATTAAATTGCTGATCCAAACACCCAAATATGTATAAGTTAAAATCATGGAAATTGTCAGGGGTGCCTAAACTTTTGCATACAACTGTATTATTTTAGCTTTGTATTTTAGGGCTGGAAAATACTAGGTTTTGGTTGAATTTCCAAAGTAGCATCGGGCATTTTCCAAAACATGCAATTTTCTTCTAGTGATATCATGAAACTAGCTCATCCCACCCATACATCAGTAGTTTGTTCTGAGAGAAAATCTGCTATCCCAAGCCTGCTTAATGATGTTTTGGCTCAACAGCAGATGCTTTACAACTACAGGGTGGACAATATGGCAAATATTTCATAATGCATCTTTAAAGATTGACAGTAAAGATGGGCTGTATAATGTAATTGCAGGCATCTATGATACAATGAAACAAACGAGAATCCACTGAGAAAAACTAGAATAAGTGTTTTTATTTGCTAAATATATTTACAGATGGTTTTAAAGGGCAGAGTTAAAATGAGCTAAAATTAGAAGATTTAGGTGAACTGGTCAAAATCAGGGAAACTAGAAAGACATTCACCTATTGAATAAGAAAGCTTGTTGGCAATTGGTCTTTATTTGTGTCCTGCTGTTTAAGAGGTACTTAACACAGGCTAATATTTTCATCCATCAAACACTCTTCTGATTTTCACCATGCTAAATTCCAGCCTGCCTGAACAAACAATACATTTCAAATACAGTAGATATTGCAGATGTGGCAACGGATGCAGTGTTTTAAAAAATAGTGAGGTTTAACAAAAATGTAGTTGTAGACATCCTACTGTAGTAGTAATGTGTAAATAATTTAAGTTAAATTTAATTGTAAATAACAATTCTAGAGAAATATAAAAATATAAATTATACACAAGAAATTTCCATAAAAAAACAATAGAAATTCATAATATCAATATAATCCCATTATCTGTAGCATTGAACATGATGATAACAAAAACTTGCACAGATTGTAAATACCACACAAAATGTTGAGTGAAATATGTGCTTTTGTGAAACAAAGTATATTTACACAGATCACACAGTAAAACTAATGAGAATTTTCTAGTGTATTTGATTTTCTTGTTAAAGGGCTATGTGTAGAATTTTGCACATGAAAGAATAGCACTTGTTCTCTTTTGATGACCAGCTTAATATTTTGAAATAATAAAAAAGCAATTTATGATTTCCTACACTATGCAGTACTGTTGTACACCTAAAAGCAAGGCCGAAAATGTATTACTTTGTCACAACGTCCCAGGGACAGGTAGGGGTCATAGCATAAAACTGAACTACATAGGATTATCTATGTTGTGTAAATATATTATGAACTATTTTATTTGATTAGATTGAAATGTACTTTTGAGTTTATATGGGATGCTGGCACAACCATCTGAAAACTCAGGGTATGGGTCTTTTACACTGGGTTATGGCCGGTTAAGCAAGACGTAGGTGATTATAGGTAATTAAGGCTGTGCACCAGTTGGGAATTAGAAATCTAATAGTTTATATAACCTGAGTTTTCCAGATGGTTGGTGCGAGTCATTGAGGGTTGCTACCCTTAATTATGTTGGAGTTACTTTTGATCTTCTCTACATGAGCTTTATGTGCTCTTCCATTGATACAGCATATTTATTCATTAGTGTTTGTCCTGAGTAGGTTTGTACCTATATATATGCAGAGTATGAAGCTTGTTACGTGCTACATTAGTGTGTTGTATTATAGTTGTCCTATGAAGGTTAAGCCTATGTAAACTATGTACTTTTCTCATGTCATTTAGTCCAGTTTACGGACTGAGTGTTGGAAGCCTTGTACTGTAGTAATAGATTCTTTGTTTAGGATACCACTTGCACTGTTAAATTAACAGCCAAATGTGGCTGTTAAATCCCCATACAGCATTTATTGTTTTGAAAGTGTTCTTAAAAGAAAGAACATGAGATCCCTGCATTTGTATCCATCCTTCTCTCCAACAACCAACACAAACAAGAATTGTGACAAATTTATATCAAAAGTAGGCCCAGCACATGCCCATTAATAAACAAAGCTGTGGAAGCACAACTCAGTCTCCTGTTCAATACAAAATACCGAAATGTTGGGACAGTATGGAAAATGCAAAAAAACTTTTTTTAAATTCAGTTCACCCTGAACTATGTTGAAAACACATTACAAACCCATTGTGATATTTTACTTTGTGAAATATTTTTTTTTGAAAATATACACTAATTTTAAATCTGTTCACTGCAACACATCAAAAACCTTTGGACAGTCGACGGTTTACCACTGTGTAACATCATATTTTCTTTTAATAACCACTTATTAAAGGAACTATCCAGACCCCTAAACAGCTCAAAATCATTGTGCCGGTCATGTTTCCGACATGAGTCACTAAGTACACCTTCTCAGCTCATTCGGTAATTTCCAACTCTGCAACCATAAATTGCCCAAAAACCTTTTTGAAAATACATCTAGATATGTTTATTTGATTTCATGATATTTATTTGTCCTATTTTTTACTCCTATTGACTTATATATTGACTCACATTAAAAATGTATGTACTAAAATTTTGTATGTAAAAATGTTGCATTGACATCACAAGGTTTTTGGCCAAGTTTGGAATTAGCCAAATGCCAAATGCGCTGAGGTGTATTTAGTGACTGTCAGACCTGCTTGCTGAACTTAACCAACTGGTGTCTGTAGTGCACAAATGCTTGATAAGTGTTAATAAAAGAAAAAACTGTGTTGCAGTCATCAGATTTTAAATTAGATAAATCTAAATTCACAAAGTAACATAAGTCACATAATGTGTTAAAAATGTTTTCAATGTTGTACACAGTGGCCCTCATTTATCAAACATGCGTAGAAACCAGTGTAGATCTGAGCACAGGAATCAGCTTACGACGAGACCCACGTGTGATTTACAAAACATTTGTATCACGACATGGATAAGCGAAATCCGGCAAAGAAAACGATTTTCTTTAAGATAAAATAAAGACGCCCAGGTCTCAGGTGCAGGCCAACTGCTTGGTTTTATTTGGAAGCTTAAAATCAGGCATCAATTGTTAAAGGAAAATGCGGTGTTGACTGAGGTTACTGCTATAGTCATTGAAACGATTAACGAGAACCTGAAGTGTATTTCAAATAAATGAATCATTCTCAGTAAACATTCCGCGTTGTATTTTTTAAATAGCTTTCTTACCAAATTTAGCACTTACTATATTAGAAGCTCAGAATAAGATCCTGTCTCCTTCGTAGAGCCCCTAATGGTGGCTGTTGTGGCCACTGATCTTCATTGAATGACACCGTTCTCCAGCGCAATATCGTGGAGAACCCCGCATGCCATAATTATGTTGGAGGCCTGCTCTGGTGTGTATAGCAGTCACACACCCCACCCTGCTTACCCAAGACAGAGCCACCTGCCCTTGAGCAAACCTATACATCACTCCACTGTGGTTCGTGTGCGTGTGTGCACACTGTTGAACCTGCACTCTTGTTTGTTTCGGGATTTGCAAGCGGTGTTAGGTACTCAGTCAGGGCATAACCTTTTTCACCAAGAGGAATCACATCCAACCGTTTCACCAAAGAACTATGTAGAACTATTATAATAATTGTACGAGGGCGTAACTCACAGAGGAGATGACTCCAGCCATGCAGTGCGCCCTCCTTGTTCCAATGCTGCAGTTTAGAAAAAAAGAGACGCGCGTCTCGCCAAGCCACCGGGCTACCATATTCAGAACAAACATCCTGGCATCATATGATCTGAACGTTGATTGAATTAAAGTTTTTGCGATTGATAAATGCGTAATCATTCATGGATGGTGGCTACAGACGCAGTACAATCAATCGCCCAATTCGCCCCAATTGGAAACCCAGCAATCTCATAAAATTGTACTTTAATTGAATATACCAGAAAGGGACTTCATAGACACCAAAACTGCTTGCATACTTCGACTGTTGTTGGCTGCGATATACCAGACCTGTCCCTGATCTCCCGCGGAAAGGTCCCAATGTAGAGAGCGCGCATTAAGGTCCTAATAATTAAAAGAGTCAAGGAATCCAATCAAAACTCACAAATCTTGAATGTGCATGATCTCCGATCCCTCAGATGTCACTGTCTTAAAAACCATCATGAATCTGCAATGGATATCCTGACATGGGCTCAGGATTATGTTGATAAATCACCATATTTGCCACCTCATCCACAGATGCAAGTTAAGGCTTTCCTGTGCAAAGCATAAGCCTTACATCAACACTGTCCAGAAGCACCGCCAAATTCTCTGGGCTCGGTCTCATCTGAGATGGACAGTAGCACAGTGGAATCTTGTTTTGTGGTCTGACGAGACAACATTTAAAATAAGGTCTCAAAAAAATCAAACATTGTAACGGTGCTCCCCCTGGACCATTCCATTTTTTATTACAGAATGAATGACAAAAAAACAGAGACAGCGAAGGAGGAAGTACAGCAGACCAGCACGGGTTGAACATGAAGTCTCTTACAACCCAGTAGAGGATGCCTATTATGATTAAATCTGCACTGCTTTTGACAGCATCTGAGAATCCAGGGGCTATATCTGCTACCCCACAGACAGTTTTGGATTTCCCTACCGGGTGATGGGAAGGCTCGGGGGGGCAAATATGCTAGCTACTGGCTCAGGCATTTACCACTGCAGGCATGGGCTATCAACCTCTCCCCCACATGACGGGCAAACCAGCATAGTATCGAGGCAGGGGACGTTGAGGAAGAAGAGGACCTCAGCTGCTGGGGGACGGACCAGGATGGATCAGAAAAGGACAGTGAGGATGAGAGGACACAGACCGTGATCTCTAAAGTGTGAACCCTAGTTGGCTAGAGGCGCACCAACTATCCAGTCGACCACTTGGGTGCCCTAGCCAATTAGAGTCCCCCTCGCCGCCAGTCTGTGGGACCCTCATCAGCCTGGTCAACCACTAGCACTGCTCTCCCAGCGTCCGCCATGGTGGACCTATGTCCACTTTTTCCTGCCAGCACCATCAGTGCCGCTCCCCACTCCTGTGTCAATGGCTCTGCTCTCGAAACCTGTGCCTGCAGATAACCATCAGGGCTCTGCCCCCATCGGTGGAGAACACTGCTCCGACCCATACGGCAGAGATGACCTGGGGCCTCATGTATAAAAGATTGCGCAGCTTACATACCAGAAGATGGCGTACGGCCAAAACTGGAAAAGTACGTACGCACAGAAAAATTCACATGTATAAAACCGGTCGTACGCCAGGTCCTGCGCACCTTTCCTTTATAAATCACAATCAACGTGAGATTGACCGCACGTGAACGAGCAACTGATCCCGCC
>JACXGM010036121.1:0-11482 GCA_016801145.1 Umbra pygmaea
GCAGAGTGTGTTGATGCAGAAGTGTGTTGAGCCAGAGTGTGTTGATGCAGGGTGTGTTAATGCAGAGTGTGTTGATGCAGAAGTGTGTTGAGCCAGAGTGTGTTGATGCAGGGTGTGTTAATGCAGAGTGTGTTGAGACAGAGTGTGTTGAGGCAGGGTGTGTTGAGGCAGGGTGTGTTGAGGCAGGGTGTGTTGGGGTTATGTGATGAGGGAGGAGGAGGGGCTTTTGTGGGCTCGGGAACAGCTGTGGTGGTGGCCCCCTCCCGGTCATGGGGACGGCAGTAACACTGGCTCATTATACAGCACGGCTGCTCATCTACATGTCGTTATGGCAGGACGCCCCAGAGGCACCCCGCCTGTCTGCGGCCCCTGAACGGCACTCTGTACCCCGGACACTGCTAAAGCTGAGCCACTAGATTTCTGCTCATCCCAGAGGATTATGGGCCGAGAAGGTGCCAGCTGGACGGACAGCGACAGAATATTAATCTGCTTGTCTCTGCTTTGGAGCTGCCTCTTCTGTCTGGACCAGGAGATCTGTACAATCAACTGTACACCAGGTACATCTAGAACGCCAGTGACGCTAAAGCAGTGAGGAATTCAACGTGTTCTACACCGGTGAAACTAGCAGGTCAGGAGTCATAGATGAACAGCCCTGGGCTGGACAACGTCAGTATTGTTCTATATATAAAACAGATTCATGGATGAACGAAGGAGCACAAGTCTCTGCCTGGCAGCATAACAGCATATGCAGTGTTACGATACAGAGCAAAGACCTGCAGCTAATGAGAACAAACTTTGAATAAATCCATACAAATATTTTGACAGGGAAACAGCAGCAGCTTCATCAGTGGAATGTGTTGATAAACAACAGTGGTCTTTAATAGCATCCAGACATGGCTGTCAGAGCGAGCACCGAGCCAGACTGAGACCACACCGCCAGAGCTGCCAGACCGAGGAGCGAGGAAGGAGAACGCCGGAAAGAAAGGAGGAGAGACAGAAAGTGGAGAAAGAACCCTGGGTTTGTTTTCTGGAAAGGTCGGGCTGATTGTCTTTCTCTGCAAATATGCTGACCTTTTCAAAATTAACTTGGCAAAGGCGATATTTTCCCACAAAGCCTGGGATCATGAATCAAAGAAGCATCTATAGTTCACCCCTGAACGCAAAGCCTCCCCTTGGCCCGATCTCCCTACCTCAGTACACCCACCACCACACCCCGCTGCGCTGACATCTTCAGTAATTATGTAATTAACACTATGGCAGGCAGAGATAGTACCATCTAATTGTGTTCAGACATTCATTAGTTAAGCCAAACATTCGATATGTGTAGCAGCAGCAAGGCAGGTGGGGCCAGTGTCCGAAGGCCACTTCATTTTTGGAACACAATTGCGGTGTCAACGGCTTGATTAGTGTGTTGCTTGATATCGCTGACAAGACAGGTTTCTGTAATTTCCAGATAATTACCCTCCTGCTCTGATCCAATAAAAACGTCATTGGTCCCTGCGTAGATAACCAATCACGGCTATGGCCTTATTTGGCTGCGCACTTCGTCTGCTCGTCTTTCAAACACAAACTGTGTAGTTTGCATGGCCAGAATAGTACTTTGATTTACAAGGTAAACATTCGTGCTGTCAGCTTTTAAGCTGAGAAATCCTATTTTCAGACACATAGAGAAATATTTTCAAAGACACTGTAGCATTTGCTTTACAATTTTACAACTGGCCTTTATATGGTCCTGAGGTTATTTCTGACCTAGTAATGTAAGTACTGTATCTTGGGAACTTGGTATTCATTGAAATTCTATAATTGAGGATTTAACTTTAACTTGGTATAAACGTCATGGTATTAAGATGTTAAGCAGTAAGATTTAAGCCTGACAGATTTGGTCTCATTTAACAATCTTTTTTATCTAAAGCAGTCCTTACAATGATTTCTTCAATTACGGCGATGGCGGACAAATGCTAAACTGCAGTATGCAGAATGTTAGCTGCCACCACTAGCTGGCTGGGCTGGACCAATGGGCTAGCCCTTCAGCTCATTTACCAACCACAGACCAAGCTTCCACCAGCCACCTGTTCTGACACCAGTCGACACCAGGGACAAGTAATTTACATTCCCCTGTCCTGCACTGCCCCGCACCCACACGCTTGCCCTCCCTCCTTAGCCGATGTAACTTTGAAATTATTTTCTGGCCAGCTCCACCAGATAATTAAATGCAGGGGGTTTCATATCAATTTGGGAACAGTGCTTTTCATCCATTATACACCTTGGCTCCGGAAGCGATTTCGAAATTCCCTCAAAACCTTTGGCCGGGCTTGAGCATTCTGAACTCACAGTGGATTGACAGGCCAGCGCCGGCTGGTGACAAGGCGGGGGGATATGGTCTGGACGTCTGGGTAGCAGGGGGTTCTCCAGTCCCTGGGGGAGTTAGTCCCATGTCCCTGCGCCAGCTGTCCAGAACCATGCATATCCTGTCAAAACCAGGTGATGGGAAGTACGAAGAGATGAATGGAGAAACGCATTTCATCTCAAGGTTGATATTCCAGCCATCGTGCTCTAGACTCCCTGTGGACCAGTGCGGGCTCTTACTTTTTGTGAATGCGTGTGTGTGTGTGTGTGTGTGTGTGTGTGTGTGTGTGTGTGTGTGTGTGTGTGTGTGTGTGTGTGTGTGTGCGTGTGCGTGTGTGTGTGTGTGTGTGTGTGTGCATCTGTTTAGCAAACAATATTTGTACACACACACACAGGGGCGTAGAGCAGGCGGGGCAGGGGTGACATACCTCGAAACCCCCAATGTTAGAGGCAGGAAATGTGGTGTCCCCGATAATAAGAACAATTTCAACAAAAATGTGATGTGTTGCCCACCAATAGCAAACTCCCTCCTACCCTCTTGCACGTACATGTCAGCTAGTGTGTCTCCTCAGCCCTTTGCTTTGCAGAGTCTGTCAACAACCTGAAAGGACCAGCGATAAAAAGCATAGCTGCACTTCTAGTAATATCCATCCTATGTGCCGTAGAAAGCAGGTTGTTCCTCGGCCTAACCCATTCAGGAAGCAGGACGTGGTACTGCGTAGGAGCTATTGCATGCTATGTGACTATCCAAAAAAAGTGTAACCGAAAAGAAGAACATTTAATAAAGGTCAAGGGGAGTATAAGCATGTTCTCTCCCACAATTGATGCAGCAAAACCTGTGCCAATCAATGGGATTTTTTAAGAACCATAACATATGCTCATTATAGTGCCACTGTTTGGTTGATTTGGTTGAATGTACTTATATATATAGCAAATATGTAGAATGTATCATTAGGGTATGCATGGCATATTACTGTACATGCATTCACATACCAGATTAAAGCACATCATGTTTTTAATCAATAGCAACCATTGTTTCTGAGACACTAATCTGAATTTTTTTGTGGTCCTTTGGAGATTGAGCTGAGACACATACCGGTATGTACCAAATATGTACCATATGTACCAAATATATTGACTTTATGCCAACTTGGTTTGCACCTCTAAATCGCTTTTAATATTGGCAAGACGTCAGTCACTCAAATGTAATTAACATCCGGAAAGTGTTGTGTGACATGACGCATATGACATACGTGTGCGCCAATGGAGACAGACCACATTCACCTCCCTGATTTCATCACGGGGGACAATAACAGAAAGCACTGAGGGCTGTTTCAACAGGCAAAGATGCCCTAATGGAGCGTAAGTCGGCGGAGGAGGTGAATGCCAGTCAGAACATCAATGGGCTGAGATCACTGCAGGTTTTTCCCACTTTAAAAGCCAATTTCTTCCTTTCAAGCTAAACTCCTCTGACTCTGACCGATCCTCTAGTGTGTTTGACTCCTCCGTTGTCATTCAGCTTGCCTGTGGCTATGTTAGAGCCTGTCCCAAACGGCACGCTGTTCAAAAGTAGTGCACCATATAGGGAATAGGGTGGCATTTGATATTCAGCCATAAGCTATGTTAGCCAGTTAAAGCCCCTGGATATGGTAATGTTGCGTTAGGGCCTAGTGAGCCACTGACCTTGGGAAGGCTGTGTTCGTGGGGGTGTCAGACCCCTAATTCATCAGAGACAGCCCATTAGCTGACCGTCCAGCCACACAACATACACAATGGAACAGGGAGAAAAGTTGTGTGGGAAACAGCCAACCAGGGCTCTGCTCGGAAGATATCATTAGTTACTGCCTTTCAAAACTGCTGAATTGGGACACTTACCTGAGTTGCCCCATTTTGTGCGCCACAAACCAAGATGTTGATAAATGGTAGTAAAAGAGTGTCAGTTTTGGGAAGTGAACTGAATAAGGTTAAGGACATATCTTGGTCATGCGATTCAATGTATCCCACTGAGCGATGTCTTTTCATCGTCTATTCAACGGCTTTTCAACCAGAAAGACATCTTTTCAATGTCTTTTCAAATACCTATCTTCAGTGGGATCGGTTTAATTCAGGTATGAAAATGCAAAAACCTCTAAAGCCAGTTTGTCATTATTTCTTTGAAGGAACAGTTTCTCAGCGCTAGCTCATACTAAGCTATATTAATAACCTTTCCTGACCACAGTCCCAGCACAATTATATTACCATTACCTGCAGGACGGATTAGTAAACGTGGGATGGCTTATGTAAATGGAGTGTTTAGCAGCAGAGATTTGAAAGATGGCTGAGGTCGCCCGGCGAGGTCAACGATCGTGAACAGACGGAGTCTGGTATTTCCAGATGCCATAATAGATAGAAGAGGAATTACTCCAACTCATTTCACTTCTGAAAACACAGGGAAAATATAACACAGCCCGTGAGAAAGGAATGATTGACAGCCTCAATAAGAGTCCGGCGCTATGGCTTTGCCCTGCGCCAGCACGCCCACGCACCCTCCAGCACACCGGTCGCAGATTGTCTGCTGTCCCCCACACAGGGCCAAGATGGGTGGGGGGGTGAAGAACACGTTCAGAACATCCATCATGCCATCCTCCTCACCCTTCCAGAGGGCACAGCCCAGGAAATCAAATCACGCCTGGTCTAATTGAAGACAGCAGAGCGGGGGCCCTGAGGTTGGTCTGAGGCCTGGCTGGGCCCACACGGCTCTGGGGATGTCAATAACGCTGGGCGGGTGTCGATTCATCAGAGCCCCTTAATGGCATCATCTCTGAGAGGCCTCTCTCTCCTCCGCTTCGCTCCCTCCATCTCCTCTCATTTGAGCTCTCCTTCTGACTAATCTTTTTCCGTAGACCAAATAAATGTGCATACACTTAAGGAGATGTGTTGCTAATCCCAAAACATTTTTGTTAGCTACGTAGCTGCCAGTGTTAGCGGGATACGTGTCTGTCTGTCCGTACCACCGCCTCTCTCCTTCTCCCCTATCAGTTTATCCATCTCCTCTCCTTATTATGATGCACCTCCATTTCAGGAGCTGAGACCACAACTTTCCACCTCCCCAGAATAATCTGCTTCTGTCTGGAGCAACATGTGGAGTTTCTTGAGCAGTGCCAGGGCTTCCCAGGTGCAGGTGATGCGGTCAATAACTCCTCAGTTACCAGGGCACTTACGGAAAGAAGAGAAGTGCTGTTGTGTGCAAGGTGTGTGAGGAGGGGGAGAAGACCATGGAAGAGATAACCGGGCACGGTTCTGTGGGCACTGGGTGGATTTGGATGGGTCTGTGTGGGTATGGATGAGTCTGGATGGGTCTGTGTGGGTCTGGATGGGTCTGTGTGGGTGTGGATGGCTCTGGATGGGTCTGTGTTGGTATGGATGAGTCTGGATGGGTCTGAATGGGTCTATGTGGGTCTGAATGGGTCTATGTGGGTCTGGATGGGTCTGTGTGGGTATGGAAGGTTCTGGATCGGTCTGTGTGGGTCTGGATGTGTATGGATGGGTCTGTGTGTGTCTGGATGAGTCTGTGTGGGTATGGATGAGTCTGGATAGGTCTGTGTTGGTCTAAATGGTTCTGGATAGGTCTGTGTGAGTCTGAATGGGTCTGGATAGGTCTGTGGGGGTCTGGATGGGTCTGTGTGTTTCTGGATGAGTCTGGATGGGTCTGTGTGGGTATTGATGGGTCTGTGTGGGTATGGATAGGTCTGGATCAGTCTGTGTGGGTCTGGATTGGTCTGTGTGAGTCTGGATGGGTCGGTCTGAGTCTGGATTGGTCTGTGTGAGTCTGGATAGGTCTGTGTGAGTCTGGATCTGTGTGTGTGGGTCTGGATTGTTCTGTGTGGGTCTGGGCAGGTCTTGATGTGTCTGTGTTGTTCATTTCCTTTATGATGCTGATGGAGAGGTCGTTGTCATGGCAGCACATGGCAGGTCGCTGACGTCATCTCTATAGGCTGTCATCCCACACCTTGATGTTGCTGTTGGAGCTGAGCTGCAGTCCTAATCTGGAGCTGCCAGGCTGACCCGGGGTCATGCAATCACTGACGACCTTAGATGTCACTAGGATGTTGAATGCTGACAGCATCCTCACATGCTTTCAGATTTAAAGGCTGAAACGTATAGTTCCACTGGTCCCTCTCTTGTTCAGGTGAGGGTGGTCAGGGTGGCACGCCGTCTGTAGAACTTTCAGGGCAGTATGCAACCTGGACTGGGTCCAGCGTCTCTTGGACGAGGACACTGATGTTTCACCAGTATGTCAATGCATCTCATGATGATGTCAGCGCTACTGGATGGTAATCATGTCGTGTTTAGCCGTGGCATTTTTGGGGACTTGATCTATTGTGGTATGCTTGAATCCTGTTGGTATTTTGGATAGGTCAGGGGGAGAATGAGAGACATACCAGCAGGTTTGAGCATGCTAACACTGTGGCCTTTTGAATATAAACCGGTCAAGCTCTGTGACATCCGACAAGCATCTGATTTGGGAGGATTCAATCTCATTTCTGTATTGATGTCTTGCCTGTTTGATGGCTCGTCGCATGTAGTAGCAGGTGATTTTGAAGGAAACCAAATCCGCGAGCCATTCGTTGAGAGCAGCAGCTGTGACCTTTATGTTTTTGTACTGTATGTGTGCTGCAGTGTATTTTGTATCCTTTGTGTGTGTATGATTTTTCATGTGTGAAGCTCCATATTCCCCAGACAGTTAGGTTTCCCATTCCTGAGCCCCAACTGGGAATAGAACGAGCGATACAGGAGAAAGAGAAGGAGATGCCTGGTGGAGAGGGGGAGCGCATGAGTAATTTATCCCACTGGGCTTTTATACTATTACTGATGGAATAAGTCTTCTCGATATCCCTTTTATAGTCACACAAGCAAACATGTTCAAGAATCACAATGTAAACACATGGCTCCCTCACCCTCATCTCCCTCCATTATGACTTCAATCATTCTCACAGACATTCTTCCACTTCCACAATGAAGTTCACGTCAAGTCTGTCCACATGCGAGCGCTGAGGCAAATTGAAGTATAGACTGGCTGTCCTCAAACAGACAGTGTCAGAGGGAATGAGAAGACTCGCCATACTGCCTGCCACCACAGCTTCATGGGTCGGGATTGAAAATAATTTCACTGCCAAGATGAATAGCAAATTGCTTAGTGTCAGCTCATCACTTTAGACGAAGTGTGTTAGATATAATGCCGTGCTCTCTAGCAGCACCCAGCCTGCTTCCTGTTCTTCCCCTCTCTACCCTCCTCCCCCATCTCTCATTCTCCCCCATCTCACCTCCTCACTCTCTCCTATTTGTGTTTAGTTTAATTGACTGGTGCTTCAGCCAGTAACTCATCTCACTGAAATTGCTCCCTAGTCAGTCTAATCAGTTGTGTGTGTATTAATGAGAGATGCTCAGAATGTGTTAGACAAAGAGAGACAGTCAGACAGATAGACAGACAGTCAGACAGACAGACAGCCAGCCAGACAGACAGACAGACCGACAACCTTTCCCTATGATTATATCGTTGTGGGTCGGCTGTGTGTGGACACTAAGCTTGGCATCTATCTTTTCAGATGAGTTTGTTCATCTCCCTGTCTCAGCCTGTGAATGAAGAATAATGAATGGAGGATAAATCGTCACATCACCCTCTGTACTTCTCTCTATTCATTCACCTGTCTGGCCAAATACACACAGCTAGCGATTAAGAGCATTGTTGCGTGATGCTAAAGCTCTACACACTTTTCTTCCTGTAGTAACAACGTGAAGTGAAACTGTGCACATGCCCACGATGCAAATGTGCAACAGAGCTCTGCTCATAGCGAAATAATTTTTACCGTGAATGGCAGAATAGATAAGGACAATGAAAGAAGTAAATGTTGTGTGTTTGCTATTCTTCAAGTATTTATAGTGAAATATTATTAATGGGGGGCGTGCTGACAGCAGCATTAATGGAAGTAGTGGTAATGGTAGAAATAGGGTATTCACAGGCTGCAGTATTTATCGCATATTATTTTTGGGTTATAGCTACGTAGTATATTAGACCAGAGGGAGAACTAAAAGTCACACTGAACAATCTGAAAGTTGCGTGGCAGAGATTTTAGTACAGCAACTTGACACAGATAGTGGTTGATCACAGTGCGTTGATCAGTTGCTCAAAACAGTCTTTGACATACATCCAGTTTTCATGCGTTCCATCCCAACCTGACCTAAACAAAACTCACAATTATTAGACACGGCGGACTCCCAGTTACTATCTAATCAAATGTTGATATTACCATACCTATGGTTTGATATCATTAGATTAAAACGCCTAACCTAACACTATCTGGCAATTATTTTTCAGCACGTCTTTCTGTCTGATGTGTGTGCTGATCAGTGAGAAGTTAGTAATGCTGAAATACTTTGAAGTTAAATGCCTAAAAAAACGGTCAGAATTGCAAAGTAGGTTTACATGGCAGAAATACAGTATATGATGAGTAATACAGTATATGATGAGTAATACAGTATATGATGAGTAATACAGTATATGATGAGTAAGTAAATTTTCTCCATTATGAGTTATCTATTTGAAAAAGTAGCAGCAGTGGACTACATATTCATCGACCGCCTGTTCCACTTTAGTTTTAAAACGTTATAGTCCAAGAAGTTTTAAGGGAACAAAATGTTGCGTACAAGCCCACAATTACAGCCTGTATGCCTGTTTTCACTTTAGGGTCTGCCAGCCTGTCTGTCTTTCTGCAGGAGAAGCTCTCTGGGCCTGTCACATGACCTCATGGTGTGTTGATGGAGACGGGCGGTAGATGGCAAGAGGAGAGGGAATTACCTCACAGCTCCATATCTCAAATCTATGGGATTAAGCTCCATTAAACACGGAGCGCCGCCGAGCTTTATCTCTGGATTTCACTCCAGGACACAGCATAGCACAGGAACGAGCGAAAAAAGAGAAAGAGAGAAAAATAGCGATGAAATGTCCTTCACCTTTATCGACCAAATTATATAAAAAGTAGGGATGAGGAAAAATGCCTCTCGCCATTCTCTGGCTTTCCCCTTCCCTGGTATTGTGTTAGAGAAGGGAGTGCGTGGTCATTATATTCCACTGTGTGCTGTTGTTTAAAGAGCCGGTCAGAACAGGGCGTCAGTCTGCTGACACTAACTAGTGTTCCTGCTAGTCATGCTGCTTAGATGGAGTCAGTGAAAACAGCTAGGCCTCTGCGTGGAAACCCCCAGGGCTTCTCTCTCAGTTAATGGGAAGTGACCACTGCTGTGCTGGCCACTCCACTTGCACTTACTCTCTTATAAACACAAGAAAATGTCTCCAGATGTCACGACACAGAAGGGTTCTTTTCACTAGAAAAGACAAGTGAGTAAAATTTAAATATCTCTGCTATATTTGAAGATATCCTTACCTCCTGACCCCTGCTAAATAAGTCTATTAAACACACGCATGCTGTTTACATTTTCTAGCAATTTTAAGAAATTGCAATTTGTCCAGAACATTGTGTCCAATTCTTTTCTAAAAGTCATTAACTCAGGCCTCTTCATTTAGTTGTCCAAATACCTCAGGGTATTGGAACATCTGTCCTAATTGAAAGCTAAGTACACCTCTCTGTCTTTACGAAGGAATTCCAAAATGTGAGAAAACAAATACATTTTAAAACGGTTCTCAGGGGAAAATGTGTACTTAGTAAATATAGAATCTGGATAGGTCAGAATCCTCTGGATGGGGGCGGGCTCATTGGAGTTTTAGGTATTGAAGAGTTCTCTGCAGGCAGATCTACCTTGGAGGCAGAAATTAGTTGATTGGTTGATTCAAAACAGAGGGCGGACCCAGTGCCGGCCCGAGCCTTTTGCGGGCCCTAAGCAGAATTTGATTTGGGGGCCCCCTCCTACCATGCGGAGTCACCTGTGCACTTGATTGGTGGCCCCCTGGTGGCCACGGGGCCCCAAGAAGCCGCTTAGTTCGCTTATGCCTGGGGCCGGCCCTGGGCGGACCTCACATTATGTTTACTTTTGATTAATAATTACGATATATATATATATGTATATATAGCACAGGATTACATTTTAACACTCCAGTGTGAATAAGGTTAGGGTTAAGGTTAGGTGTAAGGTCAGAAATGATTAGAAACAGATAAAAATATGCTCATGTGCACATTTCAAATGTCATGTGAGGTCCACCCTCAGTTTTGAATCAACCAATCAAATGATTTTGCCTTACACTTTTCAATACCTAAAACTCTTATGAGCAATGGTGGTCTAATGGAGCAGTTTCTGTTTTCATCCTGCAAATTTGGCTGTATCCTTGAAAACTATACTGACCTCGACATTGATAAAAAAAACTTGTCCAGTTCAGACATATGCCTATACTGTGCCTCATTATTGCACCTGTATTCCTTAGGAATTATGGAGATCTGGTCATGTGATCCACAAAGCACATCATTCCCAGATAATCTGTTCTTCCTCACACTGCTCACTAATCCAAAAAGCCAGAGAGTACCAACACACTTGAAGCCAGGGAGTACCAACATGCTTGAAGCCAGAGAGTGCCAACATGCTTGAAGCCAGAGAGTACCAATAACGCTTGAAGCAAGAGAGTACCAACATGCTTAAAGCCAGAGAGTAGCAACATGCTTGAAGTCAGAGAGTACCAATAACGCTTGAAGCAAGAGAGTACCAACATGCTTAAAGCCAGAGAGTACCAACACGCTTGAAGCCAGAGGGTATTAACATGCTTAAAGCCAGAGAGTACCAACATGCTTAAAGCCAGAGAGTAGCAACATGCTTGAAGCCAGAGAGTACCAATAACGCTTGAAGCAAGAGAGTACCAACATGCTTAAAGCCAGAGAGTACCAACATGCTTAAAGCCAGAGAGTACCAACACGCTTGAAGCCAGAGGGTATTAACATGCTTAAAGCCAGAGAGTACCAACATGCTTAAAGCCAGAGGGTATTAACATGCTTAAAGCCAGAGAGTACCAACATGCTTAAAGCAAGAGAGTAGCAACACGCTTGAAGCCAGAGAGTATTAACATGCTTAAAGCCAGAGAGTTTTAACAGAATTGAAGTCAGAGAGTACCAACATGCTTAAAGCCAGAGGGTATTAACATGCTTAAAGCCAGAGAGTA
>JACXGM010036122.1:0-11483 GCA_016801145.1 Umbra pygmaea
TGTCCTGCTATGTGTACAGTACTGTAGTTAGAATGTCCATGTCCTGCTATGTGTACAGTACTGTAGTTATAATCGGGAAACTGTGTCACAGAGAAAAGCAATAGAGACGGCAGCTCTGTGGAAAACAATGTGGTTTACCAGGACAGAATGATAATGACTGTGGGTATGTGGGTTACTACACACTACACCCTGCTGTGGTACCGTGATGGGGGAGGATGAGAGGGTTTTACAGAAACCCCTGTATGAAGTGAGTGTAATGAAGAGGCCAGTTTGTGTTTGTGAGTGTGCATTCGAGAGACTGACTGTGTGTGACAATATGTGTGTGACTGTGAGGAAATGCTGTGGAACAGAAGATACTGTACAATTGGAGTGAAGAGCATGGCAACATATTTTGCAGCAGTGTATTAAGTTATAAAACACTGAGTTTTAACACAGATTAAAGAGTGTGTCCAGACAAATATTAAATATACATGTCTGACTTTACGCCACTCCTGGCATAGAAATGATTGATGGCATGTGGCCATCCATCTTCCTCTTGATCACATTCCAGAGGTTTTCAATGCAGTTTATTTAGGAAAATATTCAGTGGTCTGAGCTGTAGATCAACTTGCCAATACCTTCCTTTCTTAGATGATGTCCTTCAGCCCCATTATGAAAATCAACTTCATGGTAGTGTGTGTGTGTGTGTGTGTGAAGGTAGGCTATATTTTCCTCTAATCAAGGTAGCAGAAGTTGTCCATTTTCTCCTGCCCTATGAATTATAAATGTATAACCAAGGCATCAGTAAACATTGTTGTCCCCCACTTTTTCTGTTATACAGAGTGTTTATTTAGAAGTAAACTACACCATTTTTTCGAATGTGTAGGCAAATTTAGACATTCTAATCCCTTAGCATTTACATATTCTTAAATTGTTTTTGAGATTAGAAATAACTCATTGAATGAGTAGGGACATTTTTAATATTTATATTCAATATATATAGCCCCAATCGGGGTTCAAACCAACCACCTCCGGATACAGACACTGACAATTTCCAGTTGAGCTATGGCAGACTTTGAGAACTGCAAGTGAATATCCAATATACAACTGTGCAAATACATGTGTTTTTTGACAGAACAGTAGAACAGAGAAGACGGGCACAGACAATGGCAGAGCCGGGGCTCAAACCCATGACCCCGGGGCATGTCAGAGTTGGGAGCTTAGACCACTACACCAACTCTGGCACCATAGCACATGTTAATGAACTTTGTAGCTCTTTTTATGTGCCAATCAACATCATTTTGAGTTTAGGTTTTCTTTAGTTATGTAGATGTTTAGAAAGAGAAGGCACTTTTTTTATTATACAAAGTACAGCCCAAATACCACCTGAATTCGAAATTCCCTACGCTACCAACAAGCTTCAGCAGTAGGTTTTGCGTTGAGCGAATTCGAAGAATAACACTATGCAAGTACATGTTTGTTGACTTTCTAGGTCTCTGGATGTTCTAGTCAATGTAATTATGAGAATGATGGTTGTCACGAGTAAGACACGTCTTTCACCAAATCTTGCCTAAAAAATGCATAGTAGGGCCAGAGAAAGCGTCTGTGACGTACAGTACAATTGAATGAAGGAAGGAACAAATGAACGAGCGAACAGAGACCGTTTAATTGAGCCTACGGATGCTGTTTGTCTGCACCCTAACTGGACAGGCGACAGTAGTGCTGTACTCGAGCTATGATTGTCACAGAAGCAAAGTGTGGCACACAAATACAGAAAGGGGTTTCAACTAGATTCAACTCAGGCCATGTTTAAACCAGGCCATGGTTAAAACATGTAAACATGCAGTGGATATGGCATCTCAGTCCAGACCTGGTATTAGGGCTATAGTGGGTTTACTGCTTACAACTGGTTTATGACCAGGTCCAGCCTAAAATAGCAACGTGGTTCACCTTTGACCTTCATTGACCTCATCTGCTGTGTGAATGAGTCCATAGAATGTAAATGAGCCAAGCCAACTGAAAACCTTTCACTCAATAACTGTGCATTTTGTGTGTGAACATGCATTTGTGCGTGTGTGTTTGTTCTGCTCGTTTGTTGCACACACAAACGAGCAGAACAAACACACACGTACAAATTAATGTGTGTGTCTATGCAGTGTGTGCTGTTCAGGAGACGTACAGTAATTATGTTATTTTATTAACAGGCCAGGGTCAGGGGTCAATAGATATGTGTCTTGTCTAAAGCTGTGAGTTATAGGTGCCACTGGATGTGCAGTGAATGACTGCATGTTTACAGGATAGAGAGAAAATGAGACACATACACACTGAGAAACACACATACACACGGACAGAGAAATAGACCTACACATGGACAGAGAAACAGACATACACACCGACAAAGAAACATACCTACACATGGACAGAGAAACAGACATACACACCGACAAAGAAACATACCTACACATGGACAGAGAAACACACATACACACTGAGAAAGAAACAGACCTACACACTGACAGAGAAACAGACATACACACCGACAAAGTACAGACCGAGAAACACAGATACACATTACACACATATTGGCGATAGACACACAAACACACACATAGACACAGAGAAAAAGAGATTCTGTCCAAAGTGAGACAGTTAACTCTAGTTGATATTGTTGCTAGGAATAATAGTGTCTAATAATTAAAATGTAAAACAGTACTCTGCAAGTCTTAAGCAAATGCACTTTATAAAAATGTTGTAAACAGAAGATGCTTTCAAAAATAACTAAGTGAAAAGTTCCTAAATATAAAACGAATGCCATAGAGAGCTGTACAGTATACAGTGAATTGCCACACCTTATAGTTTTGTTGTCTTTCGCCCAAATTAATTCCTTTTACACCTGTTGTTGTTTCAGTTAATGAGTTTGGTTCTATCAACTCATTACTGTATGTCATTGATCATACACTCAAACAAAATGATATGTTGGACTAACGTAACTGTGTTATGTCAATCGGTCCCACATAACTGGGTTATGTTGCATTTAAGTAATATTATGTATTTCGGTGTTACCGACATAAGAATGTTACTTAAATGCAACATAATGCAGTTATGTGGGACCGGTTGACATAACACAGTTACGTTAGTCCAACATATCATTGTTTTAAGTGTATATTTGTTATCTTTGTTTCAATGCAATGGCCTATATACAGTACTACAAGCTATAATCAGGTTTGTATCTGAAGTGGTACATTACATAATATGTTACTTTCTTAAATAAACTACAAATAATTCTCAGTAATAGATTTTTTTGGGCAAATGTATGGTTGAAAAACAAAAAATTGCCCTTTCCTACTGATACACAAATGCAGAAGACAAAAAACAAACTTTTATGAAAAAATTTGTGTTGAAGAAAGAAAATATATACTAGGGTGCTCAAGACATTTGCACAGTACTCTACTATACATTTTAGGCATGGAGATTTCTACATTGTACATCCGACCATTGACTGTTGTCTGGTCTTGTTCAATGTCAGATTTCTTTAAAGAACACCTAAAGGTTGAGAATAACCTGGTCAATAATCAATCAGATCAGCTTTTAACAAAGAGGTCTGGAGGACAAAATGAGATGGGACATCCCTGTGTAACATTCTAATGTGTCCCCAGGAGAACAGGCACAATGCTTTTAGTGCTAAATGCTCTTCTCTGAACAAAAAGGTGTTTGCCCTGCCTTCAGAAACACTCAGCGCTTCTGGAGAGCTTCCACAGGGAAAACTAAGGTTACAATGACTCACTAATGCGTTTAAATCAGCTTCCGTCGCCCATCTCTCTCCTTCTCCATTTAAAGAGGCTTTATTGGCATGGAAAACATTTGGTTACATTTCTAAAGCTAGAGGAAAAGAAAAAAAATACAGTTACTCATTACTGACGGATATTCATTTTGCAATTTGAAAATCATATTATTAGCAATTTAGAATTTTAACATGGCAAGAGTACGTAAATAAACAGATGCATATTGGGAATGTTGTTCGTCCCCAAATAGTTGTTAATTTTTCACAACAACAGACCCCAAATCTTGCTTCTGTGATTACACTTTGCATACACATTTGGTGAGTTATTAATGTAGTTTTTATTTTAGTTAAAACATAGTACAATAAAAAGTGGTATAAATCTGAGGTGACATCTGTCAAAGTCCCTTAGTGATCGTTTCACATGGGGAAGGTCAGAGAAAATGCACATAAGACCAAAGCTTGTTGACCTTTATAAATTAAGCAGAACTAACGTGGAGCTGATAGCTTTTGTTATGTTTTCCTGGTAGCCCAATATGGTCTGACATTCTCCTCCATGCATTAATCTTTTCACCAATGTGTCTGTTTATATCAGCTGTTGTTAAATTGAAGATGGCACATTAACCATTCTCGAGCCTCTCCTCCATTTCTACATGTGCCCTGAATCACAAAACCCTGCACAATCTTTACAAAGGGCCTGCATCAAAATGATGAACACTCAACACCATTGGCACATTCTGTGTGATTTGGACATTAGATGCCTCTTCCCTAGATACATCTTTTAGTAGATGCCGGCTTTGTTATGAAATATGTGAAATTGCTTTTCTTTAGGTAGCTGTGAAATGTGGATTTTGATCTGTATATTTTGGTCTGTATATTTCCTAAATACTGCATGCAGACACTACTGGCTGTTTGTCCAATCAATTCTCAGTTGGTAGGTGGGGCTCATAACCCCACAACCATACAGGGCAATGGGCTCCAGGTGGTATGTTCAATTGAAGTGTTTTTGTAGAAGGCCTTTAATCTCAGGTCACACAGCCTGTTGTGCTTATTTTTAGGTGTAATTCTCTATTTGCTGAAGGACAACAGTGTCTGGATACCCTTTATATATGTGGTCCACCACCAACCAAAATGGTGGTTGATCTATGTTTGAAGATGTGAGGCTAAAGCTGCATCCGTTGAACATCTCACCCTGAGAGAAGACACATTATGAGCTTTCTGGGCATTCCATTCTAAAACCATGGGCATAATATGGATTTGCCCCCCCCAGAGGTGTCAAAAGTAAAAGTAAAAGTACTTTGCTGAGTTCACCCGTTTTGGGAATTCTCAAAATAAAACCCAAATTACCAGGTAATGGGAGTGTGTTACTACTTATTCACCACAATTAATCTTTGTTTTACACTTTGTATTAATTTTAATAGGTCACTGATTAGTTATGAACTGTCTTTACTGGTCATTTTGGTCTCAATTAGGAACTTCCCAAAACTTGTGAACTCAGCTGCACCCAGAAAAAGTACTTTTACTTGTACTTCTGACACCTCTGGCCCCCCCCCTTTGTGGCTATAAAAGCTACCACTCTTCTGGGAAGGCTTTCCACAATATTTTGTAGTGTGTCTGTGTGGATTTGTGCCCATTCACCCAAAAGAGCATTTGTGAGGTCAGGCACTGATGTTGGACGAGATGGCCACACTCGCAATTGCCATTCCAATTCATCCCAAAGGTGTTCGATGTGGTTGAGGTCAGGGCTCTGTGCCGGTCACTCAAGTTCATCAAACTTGTGAAACCATGTCGCACAAAAGTACAGACATGCTGGAACAGGAATGGGCCTTCCCCAAACTGTTGCCACAAAGTTGGAAGCACACAATAGTCTAAATGTGTTGGTATCCTGTAGCATTTAGATGACCTTTCACTGGAACTAAGGGGCCTAGCCCAAACCCTTAAAAACAGCCTGATAATATTATCCCTTCACCAAAATTTACAGGAGGCAGTATGCATTTTGGTAGGTAGCATTATCCTGGCATCCGCCACACGCAGATTCGTCCATCAGACTGCCGGATATTGAAGTGTGATTAATCACTCCAGAGAACACGAGTCCAATGGTGGCGTGCTTTACGCTGTCTTTTGGCAAATGAGGTAGTGACATGTTTGAAGTCACTGAGCTCTTCAGTACTGCCGATGTTGGTCTATGGAGATTGCATGGCGCTGGATTTAATGTACCTGCGAGCAATTGCTGAAACATCCAAACTCATACCTAGTAGAGGTGGACAAATAGTGTATCCGGATATTGTATTGACAAATTCAAATTATTGTTATAGTTTGAGGCTGCTGTTGATAACACTGCAACTGTTTTCCCAAAGTCTGCATTTGTGGGTTGGAGTGAGCAGACCTTTTTTCAAAATATTGTCGCGTTTGGCTAAATATAATTTTTTGGTTTTTACATTTTATGTTTTAATTTAGTTATACCATCTCTTTTAACCTCTCATATCTCTATCTGTGCCTCATTTTCTATCCACCTACACCTTTCATCCATGTATCTGTTCAGTTTTCAGTCAGGTGTTAATGGAGTCATTATGTCCTATCACCCAGCCAAACACCAGCCTGCTCCAATTATATACCGTACAATATGTTATCAATATACTATTGGCTAGTTTTTGCTTCTATCCACTCATTCTATAATGGTACTAACCTTCTCCTCATCCTACACCTCAGCACATTGATGCTCTTTGCTTTCCCTGTTCACCTGCTCTCAATCCCCGTCTCTATTCTATTATGTCTCTCTCTTTCTCTGTCTGTTTTTGTTTGTTATGTCATTGCAGTGCTCTGGGTTCTCTGTTCTGATAATATTGTGCTCTCCTGTCTTAAAACATTCATCAGCCATGAAATCCATTCATTTCCTTTGTTCATTCTCCTTTTCTCTCCCTTCTCGTTTCTCTACGGCAAAAACAAAAACGACATTGAAATGGGAACTAACAGGAGGTGTTTTAGTCACTTTAGTTATTCGTTTACTGTATGTAGGTCACAAGAGATTTCATCTTGAGCTCTCTGTTTCATCTCTTTTTTTCCTGTTTGTCACCCTCTATTTCTCTCCTTACCATCCATGGTGTCTCTTCACCTCCCACTTTCTCTCTCCCTCTCCATTCCTCTCACCCTCCCTCTCTGCTCTCCTATTGGCTCTGAAGCCTACAGTATATTCACATCGAATCATCCTCATCTGGTCTCTTACTGGGGTTACATAATCATTCAGTACACACCACCCCTCCTCTCTCTCTCTCTCTCTCTCTCTCTCTCTCTCTCTCTCTCTCTCTCTCTCTCTCTCTCTCTCTCTCTCTCTCTCTCTCTCTCTCTCTCTCTCTCTCTCTCCTGTGATTGGTGGATAAGGATCACAGATGAGGGTGATGTGAAGTAGATTGCTGTCTGTCTGTCTGTCTGTCTGTTTGTCTGTCACAGCCTGAGTAGGACCTGCTGCTTTATCAGGTTAAAGTTGGCTGGATGGTATCAGAACATATGTGATAGGAAAACACCTTGTCTCCGGTCCATTAGATCCAGCCATTAGAAGGCAGGGAAAAGGGTAATAACAAAGGTGACCCAGCACGGTCTATAGAGGCAGGTCAAATGTTAGTTAAATCAAACCTGGTCTGGATAAGATAGAACTGAACAGGAACTGCTTAACATTATCATCAATGTGGCTTTCTCACAACTGTCACTTCATAGCACATCTCTTGAGGACTGCTTTTCTTTGTGAGGCATAGACCAGATGTAGGAACAGTGTTAATCTGAAATCCTGCAAAAAACATTAGACACAGCTCTATGTGTGTTTGTGTGTGCGTGTGTTTAAAGCTCTACAGGGAAATCATTTTACACTGCCAGGTCTCTGTCCGAGCCTTTACTAGATGTAGTGTGTCTGTGCGCGTGTGTGCTCGTTCTGGCTCGTCAAAAAGCCTACCTGATCCTCTTGCTCCCTGAACTGACAGGATTGGAGGGGCAGAGACATGATGGTGTATTTGCGTGTGTGTGAGAGAGACTTGAGTTAAAAGAGAAAGAGAGAGACTTGAGGAGAGAGAGAGAGAGAGAGAGAGAGAGAGAGAGAGAGAGAGAGAGAGAGAGAGAGAGACTTTAGCTGAGCTGTTGAAGTGTATGACAGAAGGGGTGTTGTACCTTGGCCCAGATGTTACTGTAGAAGCCAGGGACCGATAAAAAGGCTTGACCAAATAGACCCTTGAGCATCCATGTCCATCTGTACTGTCTTCATTTCAGAGTGCATCTCTATTTCAGTCTGCCTGTGGTGATATTTAACCTCTCTCCCACTCTCTGTCTCTCTCTCTCTCCATCCTCACTCTCTCCTTTTCTCTGGTTTCATCCCGCACATCCAAGACTCCTACTATATGAACGGCTGAGGCCTGGTTAGGTAGACGCTGCTATAAAGACTGTGGTTAAAAAGCAGGCCAAGGACTTCAGTGAGAGAGGAGTAAACGCAGTAACAGCTCACATCCTAATATAGAACCTGTTTTCCCACTGGTGGGTAGGGCGTTGGGGGCTGAGGCAGAGAGGATGGAGGATGGAGGAGTGAGACAAAGAAAACACCATGGGATCCTGGAGCAATTAAGCACTTTCTACATTCCACTGAGAAACACAGATTATACAGTTAGGTCTTCTTGGATTATCAAAACCATTTTAAACAAGTGTGCTAGTATAAATTGTAAACATGGTACACATCACACAGTTGGTTTCATTGGCCGAAAGGCTTTGGCTGAAGAGGGTGAGTTAAACACACCACTTCAATACCACAATTTCTATGTGAAAGGGATATTGATGAAGTGAAAGCAAACACCCTTTTGTGAGGGATTACCTAGATAAAATAGCCCTTGCCCCTGTAGAATTAATTAAAGGATTAGTGTTAGGTATTACAGGTAGGGCTGGGCGATATTTCAATATTTATCGTTATCGAGTTTTTAAAAATGATATCGAGAAGAATATCACATATCGACATATTGCTATAACAGCTGGTTTTGTTCTGAAACAAAGAAACATCCAACAAATGAGGAGTATTTCATATTGCTTGTAGTTCAGTTTTACCTGAAACTTCAAAAACAGAAATATAACCAGGTCAATCAATAATTTTTGTATGTATTGTTTTTATTTGTTTATACAGCAGACTTGATTTAATGAAGTCACAGCAGGTCCTATATATATTTAAATATATCTTCAGGCATATCGTATTGAAAAAATATCTATTTTATATTGTGATATCATTTTTTTGCCATATCGCCCAGCCCTAATTACAGGTAGGGTTAAGTGTTAATGTCCGATGGTAAAGGTGAGGGTTTGTGTAAAGCAAAATAATAACATCAAAACAAAATGCAGCTAACCATTACATGAATATCTGACCATTCGAGTGAAAGGGCCTATTCATGCAACAACAATTGTTGTGACAACAGCATCATTTAAACAACATTTACATAATATGTAAATACAATTTTGTATTTACACTTGTAATGAGAAAGTGTCGTGCTCTCAAAGCTTGTTGATTAATTGAAAATATGCATGGACAACGCCTTGCCCCGTCAAAATAATGTTTGTTGCTTTTAGGGCAACAGGGCTAAATAATTGGCTAGCTTGTTTGTTTAGTGTCTTACATAGATAGTTATGTTCATGAACTGGAGAATTCCTCTTAGTAAAACAGCACGTGATTCTAGTGCACAAGTTGACATTTGTACATTTTCACCTGTTTATACACATGTTTATCAGATGCACATCTCACAATGTACCTGACATATATAAACAAAACTATCTTATTGTTCTACCAGCAGCTTAATTGCCTATGCACTTACCTGACCATAGCAGACCAACAACCGCAAGCCTATTTAAATAGAATCTCACTCACCATTGCTCTTTGTGGCTGGTTTTGGTTGTAATTTGTACATGTTTAATTCTTAGACAAGGAATGACTAGGACAAGCCTGGACCCTTTTCGCCGACAACTGACAGGTAAACAGTGAAATGTAGAAGCAGAAAAATGTTGCCATCTGTCATGATGCGGGTTCGATTATAGATGTTTAGGAGGCAGAATGCAGGAGTGTTGCCATGATGTTGTTTGTTGGACAGGGCAGAGTAACATAGACGAGCTGGCGAATACAACGTCACATGCTGAGAATGTCTATAATCACCTACTATACAATTATCGTGGTGCAGGTATCAATCACAGTACATTACAGAATGCAACTTAACCAATATACACGTTACGACACTAATATGTGGTGAAGACACTAAATACGATATGCTGGAGATTCTACTCAACCACTCCTCTGCTCTCTCTCATTCCAACACAGGCAACATAGAACATCCACACGGTGACAGATAACAATAAGGCACAGCATGAAACAAGCAAAGGGGTACATATACAGGGACACTGATTAATAACTGGGATCAGCTGTGGTATGGGGTACGTTCACAAAGACAAAGACAATATGTGCAATGGGATGTATATGTATGGTCGATGGCTGACCACAAGTGGTGGAAACCCAACCTGTGGCGAGTCCCATCCATTTGTGACACCATCAAAGTGAAAAATAACCACAGTCAAAATGAATTTCAGCTAAAACATAGCATGTATTATTTTTTCTTATCTCAGTTGAATTGATTTAGCAAATCACCTATGTCTTATATCAAATAGGAAGCGTAGTAGCATTAAGGTACACTTTTTGCTTTTAATTCCTGCTCTTTTCTTATGTGTACATTTACAGAACATTTGCCACATTTGCCACCCATTACACCATCATTCACTGGTAGTAGGACACATGTTTTATTCATTCTATTTCTTTGTGTTCTGCCCACCTGTATAGATGTCTAATATATTTGTTGATGTGACGTTATACTCTGGTGTGTGTGTGTGTTGACAAAGGGGCATGCAGGCAGCCAATGAGCCTCCTAAAGAGAAAACTGAGAAGCAGGAAGTAAGTGATTGACCCCCCCCCCACATGCACACATTCCCTCCAGCCCAGAGGTGGATAGGTTCCAGATGTGCATTAGGCCAGAGGACCAGTGTTATTGTACCGTGGAGAGCCACTGACTTTACATTGAGAAGTACCAACAGTCTCTCTTGTAATGGCTCAAGCTGCTGAGAAAATGAGTCACTCTGCTGAACAGACACAGAGCCTGTAGACCTATTCTACGCTCGGTTAATGTTCAGGCTTTCTGTGAAATGGACATTTGTAGGTTGCACCCTCTAGGCCCTACAGAACAGTCGAACTGCAGTTAGGAAATGTGCGTGTCGTTATCAAAGACATCCATACACACAAGAAGACAAAACAGTAAAGGAAAGGGAACTCAAGTTCATGTAGCAGGCAGAAGAGGACACAATTTACAGAGCACACCCTTGTCACTTCCTGTGATCTGTCTGTGGACCAATAGAGCACAAATCTACATGGACGCGCATACACACTCACCTGGATTCTGTTAAGCACAGATTGCTGGTGTTTGCGTGTCCTTGAATGACTCATTGTAGCTCAATGTTTTTTGGTCAGTAGTTAAGAGACAGAGAGACGGAGGGTCAGAGAGAGAGAGAGAGAGAGAGAGAGAGAGAGAGAGAGAGAGAGAGAGAGAGAGAGAGAGAGAGAGAGAGAGAGAGAGAGAGAGAGAGAGAGAGAGAGAGAGAGAGAGAGAGAGAGAGAGAGAGAGAGAGAGAGAGAGAGAGAGAGAGAGAGAGAGAGAGAGAGAGAGAGAGAGAGAGA